>CAWUFW010023529.1:0-74241 GCA_963921515.1 Calotriton arnoldi
TTCCACATCGCCGTCTATCGCGGGAAAATAACTCTGTGTGAACGTCTTATTCTCAACACGGCGGTAACATGCGATAGTTTCCCAATAAGGCGTCAAATGTCCGCGATAAAATTACCGGGACGGCGATAAAAATCTAAAGCCTAACGTGAAAAAAGTTGCGATGGGCCCAACCGCGATAAAAAAATCAGCGATAAGCTGCGCCAGGCCTGCAATTCACCCACGTCAGGCGGGAAAAATCACTATAAAAGCAGAAAAAAACCCCACAAACAAAACCAAAACAACTGCGAAGCACAATGGAGGCAGCCGGAGCAAGTACAGAGGACAACCAGAACCCCACAACCCCCACGGAGGACCAGCCTGGGACCTCGGGGTCAGGGAAGGGCAAGGAGAAGAAGAAGAGGAAGACGCGGTTCAGTCCACAGGAAAACAGGATCCTGATAACGGAGGTGGTAGAACACCATCAACAACTGTTCGTCACCTCCACTGTGTCATTGGCAACAAAAAATGGAATATGGCAGTCCATCCTGGACAAGGTGAATGCAGTCAGAGTGCTGAGGAGGACAATGGAAGAGCTCAAGAGGCGCTGGAATGATGTGAAGCGCAAAACCAAGCAGAAACTCGGCAACAACCAGAAGGCAGCAATGCAGACTGGAGGTGGGAGTCCAGCGCCACAAGAGGAGCTGGATGAGATGGAGGAAATGGTGTCCACAGTCATCAGTGGGGAGACGGTGGCAGGAGTTGGGGGACTGGACACTGCTCAACATGACCTGACACAACAGCAACAGGGTGAGTAACGACCAGGGACTGGGGGGATGGGGAAAGATGGGCACAATGGCACACATGCACAATTAAGTACAGCACAGTGCACACCACAATGACTCTGGATCATGTCCCTGATCCCCTGGCACACTGCAGCCCACATAGAAACAGCAAGTAGGCCCCCGTCGAATATGTGCCCAGAGGGCGCCCTACCTACACATCACCAATCTCACAACCAACCCATGCACATGTGCCAAACCCAGCACAGCGGCGTGTCTGTAAGCCACACTGACAATGCAAGTGACACTGCATGACGAATAGCATGACTGCAGTCAATATACCATGACATGTTGCACGCCACGACACTGAGGTGGCTGAGTGTGGACCACATCCGTAAAGGAGCAGGTCACACTCTGACACATCCACGTGCACAAACAACCCCTGACGTCAACAACACATCTGCGGACAAACCATGCCCCAGAGTCCTAAATCCCACCAAGAGCCCAATTTACCCAAGTATGCAACATCTCAGCACTGATTAAGCACAGAAGTCAAAGGCACACCGCCTGAAAGGGACAAGGGGCAGCAAAATCAGAGCTGCAGGGGCGACTCTCCCAAAATGCAGCACACACACATAACATTCAGAGCACATCAACATTGACAACAATGGGGTACAAACTGCAACACGTTCACAACAGAACAGAGGACACAACTGGTGCCGCTTGTGTGTATAAACTGGCCAATCACATTTGGCATAGCAGGGAAATGTGAGATAATAATGTACAAGTACAAACACACATCCATGATGTTGTCGAAATGTCCACTGTCCCGCATCAAATAGGCAGCTCCTCCCAAACAGTCACAATGTAAATTGTCATGCAGTCTGTATGTAAACTTGCACAATGCGTCAACATACATGTGAACACAATGTTAAACTGCATCTCCCCTTCACATTGCAGAGGGAGAATCAACACCTCCTGCAGAGCAGACCCAACAGCTCTTCACTGATGACGAAGAGGACCTCCACACCTTTGACTCCGATGCCCTCCAACAGCTCATGGACAGCCTCGGCACCCCACCCCCAGGAGCAGGGCATCCCAGCTGCATCGAGGAGACCCCACCCCCTGCACAGACCACACAGCAGGAAGCTCCCACCACCACGGCTGACTCCCAGGACCCCCACGAACAACACATGGCCTTCCAACGCCATGTGTTAGGGTGCCAGGAGAAGATGGCTGATCAGGTGCGGTTGGGGTTCGACCTCATGGCAGCCAAACTAGATGCCATACGTGGGTGTCTAAGTCCCATCAGGGACCACTTACAGTCCCTAACGGACACCCACAGTCCGCTCCATGCTCTCCAATGATCCATGACTGACATCGCCGGAGTCCTGACTCTGAGACAAGAACAAATGTCTAGTCAGAGTGGCTCCAGCGATGTCAGCCGGGAGTTGGGACACATGCGGAGGATCATGGAGAACAGGGAGCGGATGCAGGCGGAAAGAATGGCTGCCACGGCTGCACACCAGGGAGATGTAGCTGGGATCTTCCATGCCCTGCAGACCCTCATCATGGCATTGCTGCCACAAGGCCTAGCGCCGATGAATGCTGCTGCTGCTTCTACATCCACATCTCCGCCCCCTGATGTGTTAGTGCCTCACAGTGCGGCAGACAATCCACCTACGCCCCCTGATGTGTCAGTGCCACACAGTGCTGCTGACAAAACACCTCCGGCCCCTGATGTGTCAGTGCCACACAGTGCTGCAGCCGAAACACCACCACCCACAGGTGAGGCACATCACACATCAGAGGATGATGATGTGGATAAGACTGCCGTTGTGTTAATGAGGAAGCGGTAGCATTCATCTCCGCCATATGGCCTGTTTCAGCTTGGTTCGGCTCTTTGCATCATCACCTTCCACTGTCCCCCGATACACTCTGCGGCACTCACCTTGGACCTCGACATGGACTGCCATATTCTGTTTGGTTACCAATGACACAGCAATCAGACTGCGGACTGAACTCTTCCTCTTCCGATGAATTTGTCCTTCCCTAATGGACTCTGGCTGGCCCTCCATGGGGCAACAATGTCAAGTGGGGTGGGCATGGCCCTGTACTGCTCCAGCTGCAGCACTCCATTGAATGCGAATAAAACATTCAAATTCACACAGATGTGTCATGTCTATGATCCTTCAAGTATGACAGTATGGATGAATTTAGGGTCACTGATTCCCCCTCACGTCCATTTTGCACATGTTATGGGGCTTGGGTCACAGGGTGCAACATTGCCGATTGCGGTCCAGGTGGCGCAGACACTACAAAGGAGACACACGCATTGGTTACTTCCTTGTCCAGGCCAGAACTGAACCACGCCCAGAGCCCCGGGCTCATTGTTCGCACCGCTACGCTGGACTGGAATACGCCAGCCCAGCCCACTCCGCTTACGCTCACAGGGGGTGACAAGACAGCTACATGTCCCAGGTCTTCCCTGTAGTGATCTGCTGGTCACTGGTCTAGTTGTCAGCATGCCACAGCCACTCCCTGAGGGCTGGTTTACACCCACACCACACCCATCCAGCACAGGACATGTGACCCTGCCAATAAAAGGGGCCCACCACAGCACATCCTCCACTGCCGGAGGTGACATGATGGCGTCTGCATCCACGGAACTCAATCATAAAGGGCCCGTGACTTGCGTTGCACTGAGTTAGTGGCACCCGATGGCCTCCATCCGGCACGGGCCTACCGCCACTTGGCGATGACTTGCACTGCACTGAGTTGGTGGCGCCCGATGGCCTGCGTCCGGCACGGGCCTACCGCCACGTGGCGATGATTTGCATTGCACTGAGTTGGTGGCACCCGTTGGCCTGCATCCGGCACAGGCCTACCGCCACGTGGCGATGACTTGCGGTGCGCAGAGATAGGCCCACCTAAAGAGCTGAGCGGGTGTGCAGCCTGCGATGATGCGTTGGCCTCGATACGGCGTCCAGCAAATCAGGACTCGATTTGATTTGTGAGCCCTGCTGGACAGCAGTGTACGCGCAGGCAGCAGTCAGCACACACATGACTCCGCGGTGCGGTGTCGCAGGGTGCGCTGGGGGCCTGTGGCGCGGAATCCAGCGATCGGCTGAGGAGGTTGCACCGGCACGTTGAGGGCCCTCTTGGAGACACGCCGGTGGCGGCAGGTGAGCATTGAGGCCTGGGTGCGCAGGGACGGGCAGTCATCTCTGGGCGGCGAACCAGTCTGGGGACCAGGGCTGGGGTGCAGCAGGCGCACGGGATCGCGCAGGCACCACCGGTCACGGCGGCGGCCTCGTGGCTGGGTGGGGGGCGCCGCCCTGGCAGACACTTCCCTGCATGCGCTGACGAGATGTGCGCGGGTTGGCTTGGGACGTAGTGACCTCGTCTCCAGTGTGAATACGGCCGTTGAATGTGGTCGGGCACATGTGTGTAGGTCTATGGTCACGATATGGCGGACACAGAGACACACGCAGTAGTTACTGTGGTGGCCATCCCGGAACTGGACCACGCCCAGGGCCCCGGGCTATTCGTTCGTGACATACACCGGCCAAGGCCGCTCCGCTCAGGCTTACAGGGGGGGACCACATGGTGACATGTCCAAGGTCTTCCACACTGCCTGGGGTAACCTGTTTGCGTCCACTGTCCACTACACTGCAAACACCAGCAGTAGATGTCCACATGGACATGTCTGTGCTCTGCATACTGCAGTCTGTCCAGAACATCTCCGCCACACTTGGCATTGTGTACTTTCTTATTGCTGGGTCACTTGCCTCCTTCGCACATTCTTGGTTCCCACCTCGCCCCACATTCTGCAATTGTGTGGCAGAGGGGCTCTGCCTTTGTGGATGGTTTGTCTACATGTCTGCCCCCTGGTACCATGGTTACTTGTGTTGTCGTGTCCGGTAGTTGGGCATGTTGGTTGGCATGTTGTATGTGATTATGTCACGTGTGCTCTCCCACAGTTGTGAGTTGTGTGATTGTGGAGTTGAGGTGTGTGGTGTGTTCAGTTAGTACTTACCAATGAGCAGTGCATTGCCGTAGGTGCTATCCTGGAAGCGCTGGTTGATGATGGACTGTCGGAAGATGTATGTATCATGCACACTGCCTGTGAAGTTGGGGACGACATTGGTGAACTGTCCCCGGTGGTCCACTATTGCCAGCACATTGATGGAATGCGTGTGCTTTCTGTAGCGGTAATTGTGTGCAGGGTCGGCAGGGGGCACAAGTGGTACATGTGTACAGTCAATTGCCCCCGACACGTGCGGTAAGGCAGCTATGGCATAATTCCCTTGCATGGTCTCCAGCTGTTCATGCACAGCGTGGGGGAAGTGAAGGTGCAGGGGTATCATGATTATACAAACCGTGATGTTTACAGGTATGATGAATCCTGCATAATGAGACCGTAACAGATGTTTGTGTGGTCGTAACCTTCCTTTTCTTTCCTGCGGAGGTTACGAGCACACAGACTTCTGTTACAGTATATTTGGACTGGATTCATCATACCTGTAGGCATTCCGGTTTGTCCAAGTGCAATACACTGTACCAGATTACGTTTGTGACTATGAGGACGCTTGACCATTGTCACCATTTCTCCAACAGGCTTCTGACTACTGATTTCGGGATATGGAATGGTATTGGGGAGTTCCCGCAGCATTTGCAGTTTATTGGATCCACACGTTGCCCTGGTGAAGTTCCCCGTTGGGAATGGAACGCGTTGGCTGAGCTTTTCGTCTTGTTATTTATGTATTTGTAATAAAGTTCTGTTTTTCCACTACCGTTGACTACTGGACTTCATGACCTGGGGGAGGGTCCGGGGGTGGTTGCGGTGGGTGTTGTGGCCCTCTTGGGTCTCCAGGCTGCATGATCATTGTCTCCATGGCATGTGTTGGTCTTCAGATGTGGCTCTGGGCTGGGCTCCCTTTCATGCTGCAGGTTGTCGTCCTGCTTTACACCAGTAGAAGGCAGGTGTTAAATCCCTGCTGCTAACGTGCCTTATCGCCTGTTTTTGGGTCGCATCGCAGATCTGGCTGGTCGTTGAGAATATCGCGAAGTGGTGTTTTCGTGAGTTTTTGCACGGGAACGCCTACTCTGCATATCATTAGTGTTAGTTGTCGCTCTCATCCGTGGCGATGTTTTTTGCGCCAGCTATCGCTGGAAAACTGGCGATATCGGCAGTTTGCCCCAGCTTGGGAATAGGGCGATAAATCTATCACCATTTTTGCGGCGCTAAAGTGCCGATAAATCGGCGATAAGTCCTTGAGAATATGCCCCAACATTACATAATATATTATACAGTTTCAAGGGGGCACAATGATCCTTATCCAGCATTAAACTAAGACGCAAACATTATGATCTAAGAAACAATCAGAGATGCCTTGGCGACCATTTTTTTAATAATAACGTATTACACTCGAAATAATACATAGGTCTATGAAAAGGTATTTGTTCATTCTTTGAACTTCATTTTTTGATCAGGTAGTTGAAGGAAGCTATTATTTGTATTTTAAGGTCTGACGTGTTCTATGCAGTTTAACTCTATGCGAGTGAATGTTTTTCTCTCTGCACTTTTGTGGCAGGTCTGACGCTCAAATACTTTTCTGTATGCGACACATTAAACACAATTTATTCCTCCACAGTGCTTTTTCTGCATTTCCCATTTTGGCCACTTATGTTTGTGTTTGCAGCTAGTGCCCAGCATCAGTTTTAGGGCAAGAGAAGGCTAGCTAGAGGAAAGGCTCTAGCAGGTGACGCCAGATTCCCCCAAAATAGAATATAGTTCTCAATATGTCGGGCAAGAGATCACGTTGAACAGTGCAAGAAAATCCTTTCACTGGTCCTATCAGTCTTCCACCAAACTTGAAGTGTACAATTGCTTCCTACTCACTACGTTGGCTGAAGGGATAAAAATGTCCACCATTTACGAGGTCCTTATCAGTGCAAGCAGAATGCGGGAAAGATATTGTCCACATCTTGACAATTTTTGTTATGTTGTATGTTTACGTGTACCGTTTCATGTGCTGAAGTCCCTTTTTTAGTACTTCTGTCAGACAATGCACTTGATAGGAATGCTTACCACATCTTAAAAAGATGGGGGAAGATTTACAAGCCCCTTGCGCCACTTTTGCGTCACTTTTCCCATGTTAAAAATGACGCAAAAGTGGCGCAAGGGCCTTGTAAATAAGCCCCATGGTTTTCAATAATCTGTGCAATTCTTGTCTTCTATGCAATTTTTTTAGCTTCTTTGTGAATGAGGAGTTTGCTTTCACCTTTGGATTAACATAGGTGTTATTACTCCCTATGGGTGAGCTCCTTCACACTGCCAGGACGAGTGATTGTGACCACATTTACACAACATTTGATTGTTTCTCGAGATTTTCTGTCCTAACAACCATGTGGCTTTAAAGCCCAACCACTAAGGAGCAGTTTGCCCATCAATATCTTACTTATCACCCATGGCTGCTACAACTATGCTATGTTAGCAGATTTGTAGAGCGCTGTTTCTCATTTATATGACCTCACAGTTCTTTTTTGTGTTATATTTCTTTATTAGTCATTTTGCATAAGGTTATAGAAATTTCAGAAATTGCAACATATTTGATATACTTATAATGAATAAATAAACAAATGCATGAAGATTATATAGTATAAAATATTATTTCTTATAGGTGGATGATAAAGATTAAATACAATTTAAAATGAGTAAATAGAGTGATAAAAGTGAAATATATATAATACAATTAAACTGGAAAATTATCAGAAGTTTAGGATGTTATACAAAATGAGCATAAACAATCAATACAAAGTTGTATTCTTAAATAAATTAGAACTGATAAAATTTAGTAGTCAATCATGGCTAATAATAAACAAGAGAAGAGAATCCCCTGACTCGGGAACTTACAAATAGATTGATAAAACATGAATAATAGTAATGTGAGAGTCTGTGTTCTGTTGAAGGAACCACTGGAGAGGAAGCATATTAGATGGTGAAAAACCTCAAAAGGTCTTCTGCTCTTAGCTTGCATCTCTAGAGAAAACACAATCATAAAATCAAAACGGAAAATATCTGAATGATAATCTTGTGACCAACGGTTCACCCATCCATTCCCACATTTTATCCAGCTGACGAATGAGATACATTTTTCCTCATTTCCACTTCCATTGTCCCTTCAAAGATGTAGAAACTCTAACATGATAAACAGTAGAGCGGGTCTCACCCCAACCGTGCCGTATACAGTACCTATAGGTTGCATTTCCGTGTATTTCTTTCTTATAATAATACATTCTGAGAGAGCATGGTGTCAATCAAAGGCCCAGGATGGCAAGGTATATACAATTTTTTAGGACCTCTATACATAAAACAGTTAAATGCAATGTATATAATTGGTTATATTTACATAATCAATTGATTACTCAGCTTCCGAGCACAGATTGTTTGGGGAAAATGGCAGATTGCCATTTGGGTACTCTCCCTCTAGTAAGAGGCCATTTTTAGTTGATGTGTTGCAATTTAGTGGTCTCTTGTAATGGCATCATATGACAGCTGCCTGCAGTGCCTTTATTTACAACAGTGTGGTCATCTGAAAATCTGACCTGAAGCCAGGCTATGTCTTAGTAAACGTACAAATAAATGAACTTCAAATTAATGCATACCGTGCTTGCTACAAATGTTGACCTTCACGGTTCTGTTTGTAAATTGCAAAACAACCCGAGACACAGGCTCGGCTCTTCTCTACTTTATGACACTATGGCGACATTTATAAATTTCAATACAAAACTGCTGAACTATCAGTTTTTTAGGACAGTTATGTCCATTGTGCCTACATCATCTCATCAAATCTGTTTGGACAGACCTTGGTGCATCATGAGGAATTCACCACAATCTTTTTGATATGTATATACTTTTTTTTTTA
Source organism: Calotriton arnoldi (assembly GCA_963921515.1). Classification (NCBI taxonomy): domain Eukaryota; kingdom Metazoa; phylum Chordata; class Amphibia; order Caudata; family Salamandridae; genus Calotriton; species Calotriton arnoldi. The sequence continues at coordinate 8,690 of CAWUFW010023529.1, forward strand.
GTTCACAGTCACTTGTTTTCCTTTTCTATAGGGACCAAAAAGAATGGTGGCATTTCCAGTACAGGTCAATTCTGAAACATATATTGCAGAAAAATAAAGCACCTGACGTGTTTTTGGCCAATCATCGAAGCTCCTTTGAAACTAACAACAGCCTTTAGTTTGCTTGACAGAGATACCATGTTCAATGTACTGCTAGCCAAAAAGAGTGCATAAAAGGGACTCATATTAAGGTTGCATTAAAAGCTGGGCACAAAAAAACGAAAAAACAAGCCAATAATATGTGTTCCAAGTGCCAACTGACAATAAATAATAAGGGATAACAAGAACAAACATTATTGTGCTGGTTGCTCACACAAGAGTACTGCTTTTCATATCATGTGCTTGATCTTACTACCAGATCAAAACTGGTGATGAGAATAAACACAGAGGGGCATATTTACAAGGGGATTGCGCCACACGAACTTCACTTTTACCAACGTTTCTGTGGTGCAATGCCCTGCTCCATATTTAAAAAGTGGCGTTAAGCCACTTTTTGTGGCTTAACGCTGCCTTGAAAATATGGTACCCTTTCACACAGTTTTCTGCTTGAAAGATAGCGCCCAACGGGTGTTGCTGTGGGCGTTTCACCCCAGCACCCATTGCTTTTTGATGCTGCCCCAGATTTACAAGGATGTGTAAATCTGAGGCAGTGCCAAAAACTAACGGCTTGTAATAGCAGGCGTTAGAATGAAGCAACAAGGAGAAATACTTTTATTTCTCCTCATTTTTGCTTTTTCTATGTGTGCTGCATTCAGCACACATAGAAAGAGCAAACCGCCATTAATGATTGTTTATGTGAAGGAAGGTGTCCCTTCCTGCACATAAACAATCATTAAATAATGATAATTTGCTACTTCTATGTGTGCTGCAGAATGCTAAATCATTAATGGCGTTTTGCTCTTTGTAACTTTTAGAAAACACTCACAATCACTGGATAATGTCACCAGTGATGTCATCAGTAATGTCATTTGAGATGTCATCAGTGATGTCATTTGAACTGTCATCAGTGATGTCACTAACATGTGTCCTCATGTAATGCAACTGGTGCTCGTGTAAAGCTCTCTGATACCCGATACCTTCGGGTCAAGTTCGCGCTATATAAAACTCCATAATAAAAATAAAATAAACTGTGTGTCATCAGTGATGTAAAATGTGAGGTCATAAGCAGTGCATTGCGGGGGCGTCAGTTATAGTTAGCTCAGGTATAACTGCTGAATTTCTCTGGTTTTGTACGAGTGAAATGTCAGCCTAGCTATAACTGCCCTGTAACCTATGTTTTTTGCATTGAATTTATAAGGTTTTTTTTAATTCTATTTCCTAACTATAACATCCCTGTAATCTTTGGTTTTGTCAGTGAATTTCTATGTGTTTTAAAAAATGTATTTCCTAACTGTAATTTGTTGAGGTTTAATTTCTATGAAAGGAGCATCGTGCCAGAATGAATTCTGCTCTGTGTATTTATCCTGGAAGTGGCCACCGTTTTGTGCAACACCACTGCCCAACTAGAGTACTTTCTACTGACTAATTAGTAAGTGCTACCCAGTTTGGTAAATGTATAGTGCATCTCTTACACTACAGCTGTGTAAAGAACACCAAGGAAATCTCTTTAGTGGCCTTGTGTGTCTGTAACTTTTCCAATTTAATCGATTCTTGAGCAACTTCAACAAATAACTTTACAATGTGGAACTGCAGAGAAAACACACTTGGATGATTGGTACTTTACAGAAGTAAGTGCTTCTTTGTTTGGTGGAGATGTGATTGTATTCTTAGGCATCAAGACCCTGTCTCCAAAAACGCAGGAAACACGCTCGGGCAGCCTTTTAGTAGGCTGTCTATCATCTTGGGATGCGGGAAGACGTTACATATCGCTAATGCATATGGGGGGACCAAACGCTCAGGGCTTGTAGGCAAGTTTACATACTTCTAGTTTTTAAAAGTTTAGAACACAATTTCTGGTCTCATCAGCAGATGACAAGAAAGAACTCCCTCATCACAGGCACTACATGCGATTTTGCGCTAGAGAAAATCAAGGATGTAAACACCTCCATCATGGATCACAGATAATTTTTCAGTGGAAATGCAGAGAAAACATACTTGCTTTGCCTTTGCCATGCACACTTAGATAGGATGATTCGTACTTTACAGAAGTGGAGCTTCAACTCAGGCACCTGCTTTGTTTATATCTGTAAGTACTTCCAGTTGAGGGTTCATTACTGTGGCATGAGCATCGTGCCAGATTCAATCCCGCCCTGCATATTTATCCAAGAAGAGGTCACCGTTTAGTGCAACACCTCTACCCAAGTACTACTGACTAATTAATAAGTCCTACCTCGTTGGGTAAATGTATAGTGTGTCTCCTACACTACAGCTGCGTAAAGGACGCTGAGGAAATGTCTCCAGTGACCTTGAGTGTCTGTAACTTTGCCAGTGTGATTGTTCCTCAAGTGTCTTCACCACATAACTTTACAAAGTGTAACTGCAGAGAAAACATGCTTGGATGATTTGTACTTTGCAGAAGTGAGTGCTTCTTTGTTTGGTGGAGATGTGATCGTATTCCTAGGCATGAGGAACGTATCTCCAAAATCAGAAGGAAATGCACTGGTGGGGCCTTATAGTAAGCTGTCCATCATTCTGGGAAAACGGCAGGAAGACATTGCATACGGCTCATGTATATAGGGCAGGACTTCTAGGCAATTTACATACTTCTAGTTTTTAAAAGTTTAGAACACGATCTCTGGTCTCAGCAACAGATGACAAGAGAGAACCCACTCCCAGGGCCGATTCCGGCCCCGGGGACCCCATCCCCAAGGGCCCAGCCTTTGATTTTAATTTGTTTCTTAAGGGAGGGGGGCTGTTCAGCCCCCCTCCCTCAGCTGATTTTGGCCCCGAGGGCCCCATCCCCTTGGGCCCAGCCATTACACTATGGCCCCCCTCCCCGGGCTGATTTTGGGCCCGGGGGCCCCATCGCCCGGGGCAGATCTCTTTATTCTGTATGCCCCTAGGGCATCCAGTGAACTGTGTTGGGGACTGTAGGGGTAGCCTCAATGCCCCAGCAGTCCCTGCTGGCTTCCTGCCTCGCTGCGGGAACTGGCATTGCTGTGACAGACAAGAAGCTGCTGAAAGGCAGCCCCCTGTCTGTCAGAGCAATGTCTTCATCTGTTTCTCTGCACGCATATTTGCGTGCAGTAACACAGAAGAAAACTCTGCTTTCTGCAAGCTGGAACTGTTTGACAGCTCCGGCTGGCAGAAAATGGAGTTGTGTTTGCTTTTGCTTGGTGGGAGCTGTCAGCTCCCACCAAGGAGGGAGAGGATGTAGCCGTACGGCTAGAGCGGTCGACTTCGAAGCTGAGGAACTGGGTTTGAGTCTCGGCAACAAAGCTCAACATCCTGTGATTCTGGGCAAATCACTTAATCTCCCCATGCCCACCAAAAATGAATGTGTCCGTCTGTAACACAACTGGTGCTCATGTAAAGATCTCTGATACCTGATATCTTTGGGTCTAGTTTGCGCTATATAAAACTCTAAAAAAAAAAAACAGCTACCTCCCGAGGGTGGGCACCTCGGGAAGCAGCAGGAGCTGGTCTTGGGGGGTGAGAGTCCCCAGGACCATGAATGGCTTCATGAGAGGGGCCATGAGGTCCCCTTCCATCTAAAATCTTTGCCCTGTGGAGGTGGTGGTTCCAGGGGCTGTGGGGGGTAGGGGTCGTGCAAGCTCACAACATTCATTTAATTACTTTTGCCCCAGGGAGGTGGCGGTCCCTGGGGTACGGGTAGGCCAAGTGGGCTGGTCTGTATACATAAAAAGCAGTGCCCCAGGGAGGTGGCGGTCCCCAGGGGTGTGGAGGGGCCATGTACACCCCTGCATTCATTTAATAACTTTTGCCCTGGGGTGGTGGAGGTTGCCAGTGATGTCATCAGTGATGTCATGAGTGATGTCACTGACCATGTCATGACTGATGTAATATGTGAGATCATAAGCAGTGCATTGCTGGGGCGTAAGTTATAGTTAGCTCAGCTAACTTTAACTGCTGAATTTCTCTGGTTTTGTACGAGTCAAATGTCACCCTAACTATAACGTCCCTGTAACCCTGTAACCTTTGTTTTTTTCAGCGAATATACATATATATATATGTATATATATATTCACTGAAAAAACCATAGGTTTTAGGGACAGTTATAGTTAGTTGGACATTTCACTCGTACAAAACCCGTGAAATTCCCACGTTATAGTTAGTTCAGCTAACTATAACTCGCGCCCCCGCAATGCACTGCTGATGACGTCACATATTACATCACTCATGACATGGTCAGTGACATCACTGATGACATCACTGATGACATCTCAAATGACATCACTGATGACATCACTGATGACATCATCCACGTGATAATCTGATGCACCTCCTCACACCCTAATATAACCTTTGATACACCCACTCTAAATTACAGACTGCCATTCGCAAAACCATAGACACTCCAACACCAATAACTACATACCCACTCACTGATTCTTAGGTCTACACACACATCCACTCACTCACCCGTACAGTCACTCATACTTACGGTCACTCAGTACAGGACTATCATATGCACTCATACTCCTATATAGACACTCAAACACCGCCACTCATCCATAGAGGTACTCACACACCTAGTCAGTCATGCAAATAATTAAACACACTGCCATTTACTCACCTATACAGTTATCCACACACCAGCTCACTTACTCATACAAATACTAGCACATTCTTACGCTCTTATACAATCACTGATACAAGCACACACTCATCCATACAGTCACTCTCACAATCACACACTCTTGCTTATAGCTATTTATATACTCCAACACACATATATACTGCCTTTCACATATGTAGTTACTCACACATGTACCACTGGGACATACATTCACTCACTAACACACTCTTACACACACTCACCCACCCATACCGTCCATCACAGATGCACTCTTGAAACCATCCACCCAGTGAATCACCCACTCACACATCTATGCACAGAGTTGCACACACCCCACCCACACAAACACTCAGGCACCCATACAGATACTCAGACAACCAATCAATAACTCATATAGACACTCATGTAGCTATTCACAAACCCATGCAGCCACTTACACAGCAACAGACAGACGGACACAGACATTCACCCAGTTTAGTCACTAACCCATGCATTCAGTAAGATACGTTTAATCACTCACTTATAGAGTTAGTCACGCACCTACTAAATCATCCATACAGACACTTATACACCCACTCATTCTTCAATACGCCTTTCCCTATATATATTAAACATATTTAAACTTTACAGAAACCCACAGTCACTGGATGATGTCATTTGAGATGTCATCAGTGATGTCACTGACCATGTCATGAGTGATGTAATATGTGACGAAATCAGCAGTGCATTGCGGGGGCGCGAGTTATAGTTAGCTGAACTAACTATAACGGGGGAATTTCACGGGTTTTGTACGAGTGAAATGTCCAACTAACTATAACTGTCCCTAAAACCTATGGTTTTTTTCAGTGAATTTGTAAGGTTTTTTAAATGCTAATTTCTAACTATAACGTGCCTGAAACCTATGGTTTTTTCAGTGAATTTCAACGGTTTTTTAAATGCTAATTCCTAACTATAACATGTCTGAAACCTATGGTTTTTTTCAGTGAATTTCAAAGGTTTTGTAAATGACAATTTTTAAATGTATTCATTGTTATATTTATGTTTTTGATACTGATTTACTACATTTTTTAAACTATTTATTTTTAGATATTTTATTTTTAAATTACATTGTAATTACATTATACATTACATTACAAAATATACTTTCTCAGAATGATTTACTTTAGTTTAAATACTTTGCAAATAGGCAATAGACTTTTAAGTACAGTAGTTACAGTTGTTGCAATGGGCAACACAATTTCAAACACAATGCAACATTGAGCTCAATGTGAATTTCTAGTTAAATGCAATTAGTTACTTTATGGATTACTTTTCTAACCACAGGACTGGATCCTAGATTCAGTCCTGGGACATCTCCTGTAAACAGTTGAGTAAAAGCGTTTTGGTTACAGTAGTGATTTTTAAGGAATATTATTGTATTTTAAAAGTTGACACTTAGAAACTTTTTCACATAGAATCACCAATGTTATCCTATGGGAGGAAATTCACTTAGCAGGTAAGTAGTGTTATCGTTACTTTTTCTTACTCAGTGGTGGATCCTGGATCCAGCACTGGTGCATCTCCTGTAAACAGTTGAAAGAATGCGTTTAAGTCATACAGGCGATTTTTAAGGAATATTTGTAGTTTGTGAAAATCGACACTTTGAAACTTTTCTGCTGAAAACCAGACAATGGATTCCTATGGAAGGAAATACAAGTTACTGGTAAGTACGGTTAGAATTACTTTTCAGGGTCAGTGCTGGGCTAAAAGATGCAGCACTGGGTTCTCTCCTGATAACAGGTGAGTAAATCGGAATTCGTAGTTCGGCTGATTTTAGAGGAATATTATAAAGTTCCAAAACTCCACACTTAGAAGAATTTCCAAGTGAAACCAGTCAATGTTTGCCTACGGAAGGAAATTCAAGTTACTGGTAAGTACGGTTAGAATTACTTTTCAGGATCTGTACTGGGCTCAAAGATGCAGCACAGAGGTCTCTCCTGATAACAGGTGAGTAAATTGGAATTCGTAGTTCAGCTGATTTTAGAGGAATATTATAAAGTTCCAAAACTCCACACTTAGAAGAATTTCCAAGTGAAACCAGTCAATGTTAGCCTATGGAAGGAAATTCAAGTTACTGGTAAGTACGGTTAGAATTACTTTTCAGGATCAGTACTGGGCTCAAAGATGCAGCACTGAGGTCTCTCCTGATAACAGGTGAGTAAATCGAATTCGTAGTTCTGCTGATGTTAGAGGAATATTTGTATGTTTCAAAAATCGACACTTAGAAACTTTTTCAGCAAAAAGCAGGCAATGATATCCTATGGAAGGAAATTCAAGTTACTGGTAAGTACGGTTAAAATTACTTTTCAGGATTAGTACTGGGCTCAAAGATGCAGCACTGTGGTCTCTCCTGATAACAGGTGAGTAAATCGGAATTCGTAGTTCGGTTGATTTTAGAGGAATATTATAAAGTTCCAAAACTCCACACTTAGAAGAATTTTCAAGTGAAACCAGTCAATGTTAGCCTATGGAAGAAAACTCAAGTTACTGGTAAGTACGGTTAAAATTATTTTTCAGGATCAGTACTGGGCTCAAAGATGCAGCACTGAGGTCTCTCCTGATAACAGGTGAGTAAATTGGAATTCGTAGTTCAGCTGATTTTAGAGGAATATTTGCACAATGGTGAAGTAAGGGGGTGGGGCCTGAGGTGACATGTCTGCAAACACGCCCTGTGGCGTGTTTTAAGTTGGAGAATTAATTCCTCCTCAATCCCGAGGGTCCCTAGTGGCCAACTAGCCTACCAGGAACCTCCAGTATGCGCCAGGGGGCTGCGTTGCAGAGAGGTGTACAGAGGCCATGCCCCTTTTTACAACACTCTGCAACGCAGCTCCGTGGCGCTTACTGGAGGTACCTGGTGGGCTAGTTGGCCCCCAGGGACCCTCAGAATTGAAGGGTATTTAATTCCCCATCTTAAAACGTGCCACGGGGCCTGTTTGCACACATGTCACCGGAAGCCCCGCCCCCTCCCTTCACCACTGTGCAAACGCGCCCGTGGCGCGTTTTAAGTTGGGGGATTAAGTCCCCTTGAATCCTGAGGGTCCCTGGAGTCCAACTAGCCCACCATGTACCTCCAAAAGCGCCACTGAGCTGCGTTGCAGAGAGGTGTAAAGGGGTGTGGCCTCTGTACACCTCTCTGCAACGCAGCCCCTGGCGCATACTGGAGGTTCCTGGTGGGCTAGTTGGCCCCCAGGGACCCCCAGTATTCAAGGGGAATTCGTTCCCCATCTTCAAACGCGCCAGGGGGCGCGTTTGCAGACTGCTGCACAGAGGGGGCGGGGCCTCCGGCACGATGCTGGTCTTTTTTTTTTATTTTATGGGTTTTTTTGTATGGGAGGGGGGCTGCGTGGCCCCCCTTCCCTTGGCCACGGGGACCTCATCCCCCGGGGCCTGATGATTTTTTTTTTAAACAAAACGGGAAGGGGGCCGCGTGGCCCCCCTTTCCTGGGACTCTATTGGCCCCGGGGACCCCATCCCCCGGGCATGCCCCCTTTTAAAAAAAATATATATATTTGGAGGGGGGCTGCGTGGCCCCCCTCCTCAGGCCATTTAAATCCCCGGGGACCCCATCCCCCGGGGCCGGCCTTAACCTTTTTTTTACCCCAAATTCTTTTATTTTTGGGGAGGGGGGCTGTGTGGCCCCCCTCCCGGGCCACTAATGGCCCCGGGGACCCCATCCCCCGGGGCCTGGCCACTTGTTGGGGACCGTGGGGGGGTCCCCAATCCCCGCACGGTCCCGCCGGCTCCCCACATCCTTCGGGAGCCGGCATTGCTTTTCCATAAGGGGAGCTGCTGACATGCAGCTCCCCTTATGGAAAAGCAATTCTGCTTTGCTTCATTGAAGTGAGAGCAGGTTTCCTGCTCTCGCTTCAATGAAGCAAAGCAAGTTTGCAATGACAGGACGGGAGCCGCGAGGCTCCCGTCCTGCCATTGCAAACAGCAGTGTCCCGGGGTAGGCACCCCGGGACACTGCAGGAGCCGTCCCTGGGGGTGGCGGTCCCCAGGGCCACCACAGGCTCCAGGAGGGGGGCCGCGTGGCCCCCCTCCCTTCAATTGCACAGCCCCAGGGAGGTGGTGGTCCCCGGGGCATCGGGGGTCCGAAACGGACCCCCACATTTCTTTTTCTAAGTGCCCGGGGAGGTGGCGGTCCCCGGGGCGTGTGGGGCGGCTAGAGCCCCCCACACAGGTTATTTAAATTTTAAAAAAGAAGCCCCGGGGGTGGCGGTCCCCGGGGCTGCGGGAGGGCGGAGAGCCCTCCCGCACCATTTTTTATTTAAAGCCCCGGGGGTGGCGGTCCCCGGGGCTTGGGGGGCCTTAGAGGCCCCCCCTATAAAATATAAATTATACCCCGCATGCCCCCGGGACTTGGCCCACCCGGGGGCAAAATAGCCTTGAAGCGCGGGAGACCGCGCTTCGATTTTTTTTTTTTATGGCGGGATCCGAGCACGTTAAGCGCATCCCGCCGATTTAAAAAAAAAAAAATGCTTTTTTGTGCCCAGGGGTCCTTGTGGGACCCCTTGAGCAGACCTAGGGGGTCAGGGTGTTTCTACCCTGCCCCCTTGTTGCGTTTGGCGACGTGTTTCTGTGCCTCTAATCACGGCGGGATCCGCGCACCCTAAGCGCATCCCGCCAATTTTTTATTTTTTTTTAAATGCTTTTTTCTGCCCAGGGGTCCTTGTGGGACCCCTGAGCAGACCTAGGGGTCAGGGTGTTTCTACCCTGCCCCCTTTTGCGCTTTGCGCACTTGTTTCTGTCCCTCGGTTCTACCGAGGGACAAAATGGCTGCCAACACTTCCTGATTTGGAGTGTTGACAGCCACTTGACAGCCAATTAGCATGCAGCTCGTGATCGGGAGGGTACGCGGACCCTACTCGGCCATAGATATATATGTGACTTTACTTTTGATTTTCTCAGGAACTACTGAACGGATTCACACCATTTAAGCAAAAGGCACGACACTGAACCAAGGGCTACCTATTTGCCAAATTTGGTGTAATTCCGTTCAGCAGTTCGGGCTGTAGCTGCGACTAAAGGTTCCTATGGAAAATTGCATGGGGAAAACACGTTTGGGACCCCCTTTTCTCGGCCCCGCTGACGAATCACCCGAGACTTTCAGGATAGGAGCGGACCGGAGCGCCCCAACAAGTTGGAAACTTTCGCGAAGATTCGTCAACCGGCGCCAACGTTATTTCAAATAGAATGTTGCGGATTTCCTTATGGAAAATAGGTCCTAACTATAACTATCTCCTGGCGACCGCCAGTAGATAATATATACACATATATATATATATACATATATGTATATATACATACATATATATTATCTACTGGCGGTCGCCAGTAGATAGTTATAGTTAGGACCTATTTTCCATAGGAAATCCGCAACATTCTATTTGAAATAACGTTGGCGCCGGTTGACGAATCTTTGCGAAAGTTTCCAACTTGTTGGGGCGCTCCGGTCCGCTCCTATCCTGAAAGTCTCGGGTGATTCGTCAAGCGGGGCCAAGAAAAAGGGGGTCCCAAAACGTGTTTTCCGCATTCATTTTTCCATAGGAACCTTTAGTCGCAGCTACAGCCCGAACTGCTGAACGGAATTACACCAAATTTGGCAAAGAGGTAGCCCTTGGTTCAGTGTCGTGCCTTTGCTTAAATGGTATAAATCCGTTCAGTAGTTCCTGAGAAAATCAAAAGTAAAATCACATATATATCTGGGCGGAGCCTAACCACACATGTCATCGTGAGATCTGATTGGCTGTCAGCACTTCATCCTGGAATTGCTGGCAGCCATCTTGGGACCAATATAAATGATAGTACCCCATTGAAATGCATTGTAATGAATCAAAGATTTTGAGGGTTACCAAAAGGAGAACTATAAAGGGTGATAACAGACTTTAGTTACATTAAAATTCATTTGTTGATGGTACCATACTAATTTCAGGAATTGTGGTGTGTTCTAAGGTGATTTTACCCTGTGAAAAACCTTCTGCTGGGATATCATGAATCATGTTTGAGAGAAAACTATTTTCACATGCTTGTCCCATAGAGTTTTGGAAGGTGCTCCAGAAGCTAAAATGAGAGCATATTTTCTGTAAATTCACATTATTTTTCTCAGTCATGTGAGAATGAAGTCTGACATTCTCAGTAAAACATGTACATCCAACAAGGGCAGAGACTGTCAGTTGATTCCTTTGTGTTCTACTGCAGCTTCCCAGAGTGTTCTAAAGAACAACTAGAGTGCTAACAGCCTTACTAATGACAAACGTATGGCACACCTGAAGCCATCTTGATTGGAATAAACTGGTAACACTTAAAACATTTAATTTAAAAAGGAACAAAATGATGGGGTTCATTTTGTCATAGAAATTATGGTTAGTGCTGTAGAAAGAAAAATTAGGACATGTTTCAAGTGTGATCTCAAATATCTTCCTGTTATATTTCAACAGGAGCAGCCTGCCAGGTGATGCCTTTGTGTTCTACTGCAGCTTCCCAGAGTGTTCTAAAGAACAACTAGAGCGCTAACAGCCTTACTTATGACAAAAGTATGGCACACCTGAAGCCATCTTGATTGGAATAAACCGGTAACACTTAAAACATTTAATTTAAAAAGGAACAAAATGAGGGGGTTCTTTTTGAAATAGAAATTATGGTTAGTGCTGCAGAAAGAAAAATTAGGGCATGTTTTAAGTGAGATCTCAAATCCTCTTCTATTTCATTAGAAAATTCTGACATGCAGACTAAAACAATCACTTTCAATACCAGCAGCAGACTTCCAGTTAACTCCCTGGAGAGCAGTAGCTTTACTACAGTGATCTAATGAGCAACTAGAGTGCTAACATTCTGAATTTATGGCAAATGTGAGACACATCTGAATGCCTTCTTGATGGAATCAAAGTAAAAACTGAAAGCATTTCCTACTGAGGAGACTGCAGTAAATGAGGAAATTAGGAAACTTCATAACAAAGAAGTCTTCCAAGATGGCCACCAGTGAAAAAAGAGCCCAAATGTAGCACAAATATTACCCAGATGTAGCCCAATGACAAAAGTGTGCAAAACACTTTTTATTTTTAGTTTTTTTGCAGTTTTATGTAGTGCAGACTGGTCAGGTATTGGAGCGTTGCATCTTAAAACATGACCCCCCTACACTACAAAAACACCACTGCACTACCCTAAACCCTAAAACACTACCCCCAGCATGACCCCCTACACTACACAAGCACCACTGCACTATCCTAAACCCTAAAACACTATCCCCAGCATGACCCCCTACACTACCCAAACACCACTGCACTACCCTAAACCCTAAAACACTACCCCCAGCACGACCCCCTACACTACCCAAACACCACTGCACAAACCTAAATCCTAAAACACTACCCCCAGCACGACCCCCTACACTACCCAAACACCACTGCACTACCCTAAAACATGACCCCCTACACTACACAAACACCACTGCACTACCCTAAACCCTAAAACACTACCCCCAGCACGACCCCCTACACTACACAAGCACCACTGCACTACCCTAAACCCTAAAAACTACCCGCAGCACGACCCCTACACTGCCCGAACACCACTGCACTGTCCTAAACCCTGAAACACCAGCCCCTGCACGACCCCCTACACTGCCCGAACACCACTGCACTGCCCTAAACCCTGAAACACCACCCCTAGCACGACCCCCTACACTGCCTGAACACCACTGCACTGCCCTACACCCTGAAACACCACCCCCTTTACGACCCCCTACACTGCCCGAACACCACTGCACTGCCCTAAACCCTGAAACACCACCCCAAGCACGACCCCCTACACTGCCCGAACACCACTGCACTGCCCTAAACCCTGAAACACTACCCCCAGCAAGACCCCCTACACTGCCCGAACACCACTGCACTGCCCTAAACCCTGAAACATCACCCTCAGAGAGACCCCTACACTGCCCGAACACCACTGCCCTAAACCCTGAAACACCACCCCCAGCACAACCCCTACACTGCCCGAACACCACTGCACTGCCCTAAACCCTGAAACACCACCCCCAGCACTACCCCCACACTGCCCGAACACCACTGCTCTGCCCAAAACCCTGAAACACCAGCCCCAGCACGACCCCCTACACTGCCCGAACACCACTGCACTGCCCTAAACCTTGAAACACCAGCCCCAGCATGACCCCCTACACTGTCCGAACACCACTGCACTACCCTAAACCCTGAAACACCACCCCTGCATGACCCCCTACACTGCCCGAGCACCACTGCACTGCCCTAAACCCTGAAACACCAGCCCCAGCACGACCCCTACACTGCCCGAACACCACTGCACTGCCCTAAACCCTGAAACACCAGCCCCAGCATGACCCCCTACACTGCCCGAACACCACTGCACTGCCCTAAACCCTGAAACTACCCCCAGGAAGACCCCCTACACTGCCTGAACACCACTGCACTGCCCTAAACCCTGAAACATCACCCCCAGCAAGACCCCCGACACTGCCCGAACAACACTGCCCTAAACCCTGAAACACCACCCCCAGCAAGACCCCCTACACTGCCCGAACACCACTGCACTGCCTTAAACCCTAAAACACCACCCCCAACACGATCCCCTACACTGCCTGAACACCACTGCTCTGCCCAAAACCCTGAAACACCAGCCCCAGCACGACCCCCTACACTGCCCGAACACCACTGCACTGCCCTAAACCCTGAAACACCAGCCCCAGCACGACCCCCTACACTGCCCGAACACCACTGCACTGCCCTAAACCCTGAAACACCACCCCCAGCACGACCCCCTAGACTGCCCGAACACCACTGCACTGCGCTAAACCCTGAAACACCAGCCCCAGCACGACCCCGTACACTGCCCGAACACCACTGCACTGCCCTAAACCCTGAAACACCAGCACGACCGCCTACACTGCCCGAAAACCACTGCACTTCCCTAAACCCTGAAACACCAGCCCCAGCACGACCCCCTACACTGCCCGAACACCACTGCACTGCCCTAAACCCTCAAACACCAGCCCCAGCACGACCCTCTACACTGCCCGAACACCACTGCACTGCCCTAAACCCTGAAACACCAGCCCCTGCAAGACCCCCTACACTGCCCGAACACCACTGCATTGCCCTAAACCCTGAAACACCACCCCCAGCAAGACCCCCTCCACTGCCCGAACACCACTGCACTAACCCCTGAAACACCACCCCCAGCAAGACCACCTACACTGGCCGAACACCACTGCACTGCCCTAAACCCGTGAAACACCACCCTCTGCATGACCCCCTACACTGCCCAAACACCACTGCACTGCCCTAAACCCTGAAACACCACCCCCTGCACGACCCCCTACACTGCCCGAACACCACTGCACTGCCCTAAACCCTGAAACACCACCCCCAGCACGCCCCCTACACTGCCCGAACACCACTGCACTTCCCTAAACCCAGAAACACCACCCCCTACACTGCCGGAACACCACTGCACTGCCCTAAACCCTGAAACACCACCCCCAGCACGACCCCCTACACTGCCCGAACACCACTGCACTAAACCCTGAAACACCACCCCCAGCAAGACCACCTACACTGGCCGAACACCACTGCACTGCCCTAAACCCTGAAACACCACCCCCTGCACGACCCCCTACACTGCCCAAACACCACTGCACTGCCCTAAACCCTGAAACACCACCCCTGCACGACCCCCTACACTGCCCGAACACCACTGCACTGCCCTAAACCCTGAAACACCACCCCTCAGCACGACACCCTACACTGCCCGAATACCACTGCACTGCCCTAAACCCTGAAACACCACCCCCAGCACGACCCCCTACACTGCCCAAATACCACTGCACTGCCCTAAACCCTGAAACACCACCCCCTGCATGACCCCCTACACTGCCGGAACACCACTGCACTGCCCTAAACCCTGAAACACCACCCCCAGCACGACCCCCTACACTGCCCGAACACCACTGCACTGCCCTAAACCCTGAAACATCACCCCCAGCAAGACCCCCTACACTGCCTGAACACCACTGCCCTAAACCCTGAAACACCACCCCCAGCACAACCCCCTACACTGCCCGAACACCACTGCACTGCCCTAAACCCTGAAACACCACCCCCAGCACTACCCCCACACTGCCCGAACACCACTGATCTGCCCAAAACCCTGAAACACCAGCCCCAGCACGACCCCCTACACTGCCCGAACAGCACTGCACTGCCCTAAACCTTGAAACACCAGCCCCAGCATGACCCCCCCTACACTGTCCGAACACCACTGCACTACCCTAAACCCTGAAACACCAGCCCCTGCATGACCCCTACACTGCCCGAGCACCACTGCACTGCCCTAAACCCTGAAACACCAGCCCCAGCACGACCCCCTACACTGCCCGAACACCACTGCACTGCCCTAAACCCTGAAACACCAGCCCCAGCATGACCCCCTACACTGCCCGAACACCACTGCACTGCCCTAAACCCTGAAACTACCCCCAGCAAGACCCCCTACACTGCCTGAACACCACTGCGCTGCCCTAAACCCTGAAACATCACCCCCAGCAAGACCCCCGACACTGCCCGAACAACACTGCCCTAAACCCTGAAACACCACCCCCAGCACGACCCCCTACACTGCCCGAACACCACTGCACTGCCTTAAACCCTAAAACACCACCCCCAACACGATCCCCTACACTGCCCGAACACCACTGCTCTGCCTAAAACCCTGAAACACCAGCCCCAGCACGACCCCCTACACTGCCCGAACACCACTGCACTGCCCTAAACCCTGAAACACCAGCCCCAGCACGACCCCCTACACTGCCCGAACACCACTGCACTGCCCTAAACCCTGAAACACCACCCCCAGCATGACCCCTAGACTGCCCGAACACCACTGCACTGCGCTAAACCCTGAAACACCAGCCCCAGCACGACCCCGTACACTGCCCGAACACCACTGCACTGCCCTAAACCCTGAAACACCAGCACGACCGCCTACACTGCCCGAAAACCACTGCACTTCCCTAAACCCTGAAACACCAGCCCCAGCACGACCCCCTACACTGCCCGAACACCACTGCACTGCCCTAAACCCTCAAACACCAGCCCCAGCACGACCCTCTACACTGCCCGAACACCACTGCACTGCCCTAAACCCTGAAACACCAGCCCCTGCAAGACCCCTACACTGCCCGAACACCACTGCATTGCCCTAAACCCTGAAACACCACCCCCAGCAAGACCCCCACCACTGCCCGAACACCACTGCACTAACCCCTGAAACACCACCCCCAGTAAGACCACCTACACTGGCCGAACACCACTGCACTGCCCTAAACCCGTGAAACACCACCCTCTGATGACCCCCTACACTGCCCAAACACCACTGCACTGCCCTAAACCCTGAAACACCACCCCCTGCACGACCCCCTACACTGCCCGAACACCACTGCACTGCCCTAAACCCTGAAACACCACCCCCAGCACGACCCCCTACACTGCCCGAACACCACTGCACTTCCCTAAACCCAGAAACACCACCCCCTACACTGCCGGAACACCACTGCACTGCCCTAAACCCTGAAACACCACCCCCAGCACGACCCCCTACACTGCCCGAACACCACTGCACTAAACCCTGAAACACCACCCCCAGCAAGACCACCTACACTGGCCGAACACCACTGCACTGCCCTAAACCCTGAAACACCACCCCCTGCACGACCCCCTACACTGCCCAAACACCACTGCACTGCCCTAAACCCTGAAACACCACCCCCTGCACGACCCCCTACACTGCCCGAACACCACTGCACTGCCCTAAACCCTGAAACACCACCCCTCAGCACGACACCCTACACTGCCCGAATACCACTGCACTGCCCTAAACCCTGAAACACCACCCCCAGCACGACCCCTACACTGCCCAAATACCACTGCACTGCCCTAAACCCTGAAACACCACCCCCTGCATGACCCCTACACTGCCGGAACACCACTGCACTGCCCTAAACCCTGAAACACAACCCCCAGCATGACCCCCTACACTGCCCGAACACCACTCCACTGCCCTAAACCCTGAAACATCACCCCCAGCAAGACCCCCTACACTGCCTGAACACCACTGCCCTAAACCCTGAAACACCACCTCCAGCACAACCCGCTACACTGCCTGAACACCATTGCTCTGCCCTAAACCCTGAAACACTAGCCAAAGCACGACCCCCTACACTGCCCGAACACCACTGCACTGCCCTAAACCCTGAAACACCACCCCCAGCACGACCCCTACACTGCCCGAACACCACTGCACTGCCCTAAACCCTGAAACACCAGCCCCAGCAAGACCCCTACACTGCCCGAACACCACTGCACTGCCCTAGACTCTGAAACACCAGCCCCAGCAAGACTCCCTTCACTGCCCAAACACCACTGCACTGCCCTAAACCCTGAAACACCAGCCCCAGCATGACCCCCTGCACTGCCCGAACACCACTGCACTGCCCTAAACCCTGAAACGCCAGCCCCAGCACGACCCCTACACTGCCCGAACACCACTGCACTGCCCTAAACCCTGAAACACCAGCCCCAGCACGACCCACTACACTGCCCGAACACCACTGTACTGCCCTAAACCCTGAAACACCAGCCCCAGCATGACCCCCTACACTGCCCGAACACCACTGCACTGCCCTGAACCCTGAAACACCACCCCTGCATGACCCCTACACTGCCCGAACACCACTGCACTGCCCTAAATCCTGAAACACCACCCCCTACACTGCCCGAACACCACTGCACTGCCCTAAACCCTGAAACACCACCCCCTGCACGACCCCCTACACTGCCCGAACATCACTGCACTGCCCTAAACCCTGAAACACCACCCCCAGCACGACCCCTACACTGTTCAAACACCACTGCCCTAAACCCTGAAACACCACCCCTGCACGACCCCCTACACTGCCCGAACACCACTGCACTGCCCTAAACCCTGAAACACCTCCCCTGCACGACCCCCTACACTGCCCGAACACCACTGCACTGCCCCAAACCCTGAAACACCACCCACAGCACGACCCCCTACACTGTCCGAACACCACTGCCCTAAACCCTGAAACACCACCCCTGCACGACCCCTACACTGCCCGAACACCACTGCACTGCCCTAAACCCTGAAACACCTCCCCTGCATGACCCCCTACACTGCCCGAACACCACTGCACTGCCCTAAACCCTGAAACACCACCCCCAGCACGACCCCCTACACTGCCCGAACACCACTGCACTGCCCTAAACCCTAAAACACCACCCCCAGCACGACCCCCTACACTGCCTGAACACCACTGCACTGCCCTAAACCCTAAAACACTACCCCCAGTACGGCCCCCTACACTACCCGAACACCACTGCACTACCCTAAACTCTAAAATACTCCCCCAGCACGACCCCCTACACTACCCGAACACGACTGCACTGCCCTAAACCCTCAAACACTCCCCCAGCATGACCCCTACACTACCCGAACACCACTGCACTGCCCTAAACCCTAAAACACTCCCCCAGCATGACCCCTACACTACCAGAACACCACTGCACTGCCCTAAACCCTAAAACACTCCCCCAGCACGACCCCCTACACTACCCAAACACCACTGCACTGCCCTAATCCCTAAAACATTACCCCCTGCATGACCCCCTACACTACCCAAACACCAATGCACTACCCTAATCCCTAAAACACTACCCCCCGCACGACCCCCTACACTACCCAAAGACCACTGCACTACCCTAAACCCTAACACACGACCTCCTACACTACACAAACACCACTCCACTACCCTAAACCCTAAAACACTACCCCCTACACTACACAAACACCACTGCACTACCCTAAACCCTAAAAACTACCCCCAGCACGAACCCCTACACTACCCAAACACCACTGCACTACCCTAAACCCTAAAACACTACCCCAGCAGTACCCCTACACTACCCAAACACCACTGCACTACCCTAAACCCTAAAACACTACCCCAGCAGTACCCCTACACTACCCAAACACCACTGCACTACCCTAAACCCTAAAACACTACCCCCAGCAGTACCCCCTACACTACCCAAACACCATTGCACTATCCTAAACCCTAAAACACTACCCCCAGCAGTACCCCTACACTACCCAAACACCACTGCACTACCCTAAATCACTACCCCCAGCACAACCCCCTTCACTACCCAAACACCACTGCACTACCCTAAACCCTAAAACACTACCCCCAGCACGACTCCCTACACTACCCAAACACCACTGCACTACCCTAAACCCTAAAACACTCCCCCAGCACGACTCCCTACACTACCCAAACACCACTGCACTACCCTAAACCCTAAATCTACCCCCAGCATGACCCCCTACATTACACAAACACCACTGCACTACCCTAAACCCTAAAACACTACCCCCAGCACGACCCTCTTCACTACCTAAACACAACTGCACAATTTGTTACAGGCGTTGCAACGCAGGCCTGTGGTGCTTACTGGAAGTACCTGGTGGGCTAGTTGGGCCCCAGGGACCCTCAGGATTCAAGGTGACCTAATCCCCCAACTTAAAATGCTCCACGGGCGCGTTTGCACAGTGGTGAAGGGAGGGGGCGGGGCCTCAGGTGACATGTGCGCAAACACGCCCTGTGGTGCGTTTTAAGTTGGGGAATTAATTCCTTTTAATCCTGCGGGACCCTGGGGGCCAACTAGACCACCAGGTACCTTCAGTAAGCACAACAGAGTTGCGTGCAAGAGAGGTGAAAAAAGGTGTGTGGCCTCGGAACGCCTCTCTGCAACTCAGCTCTGTGGTCCTAACTGTAGGTACCTGGGGGCTAGTTGGGCCCCAGGGACCCTCAGGATTCAAGGGGACTTAATCCTGCAACTTAAAACGCGCCACGGGGCGCGTTTGCACACATGTCACCTCAGGCCCCCTCCCTTCACCACTGTGCAAACGCGCCCTGTAGCCGTTTTAAGAGGTAGTTTTAATCCCCTGCCCTATTATGTACTAGGGACTTGCAGAGGAGGTCATGCTAATCACAGGGGTACCCCAACGCATTGTGTTCCCTAGTGTATGTTGGTGTTTTCACTGTATTCTAAGTGTCTTTTAGCATAGCACTGGCTCTGGTTAGTCAGAGTCAGTTACCACCAGTACCCATCTGAAAAGTTGTGGGCACAGGATGATTTTGCAACAAGGCCTCTTTCTGCTCCTCTGTTGGTTCTTTCTGCACATGTCTTGCTTCTTCCTGCACTTTTCTTCGTCTTTGTGGACTTCTGTTGCTTCTTTCTGCATTTCTTTTGCTTCTTTCTGTGCGTTTTTCTTCTTTTCTTCACATGTCCTACCTCTGTAGGCATAGTTAGAAACTAGCATTTAAAAAACCTTTGAAATTCACTTAAAAATCATAGGTTTCAGGCACGTTATAGTTAGAAATTAGCATTTAAAAAACCTTTGAAATCCACTGAAAAAACCATAGGTTTCAGACACGTTATAGTTAGAAATTAGCATTTAAAAAACCTTTGAAATTCACTGGAAAAACCATAGGTTTTAGGGACAGTTATAGTTAGTTGGACATTTCACTCGTACAAAACCATAGAAATTCCCCCGTTATAGTTAGTTCAGCTAACTATAACTCGGCCCACGCAATGCACTGCTGATGACGTCACATATTACATCACTCATGACATGGTCAGTGACATCACTGATGGCATCTCAAATGACATCACTGATGACATCATCCATGTGATAATTTCATGCATCTTCTCACACCCTAATATAACTTTTGATACACCCACTCTAAATTACAGACTGCCATTCTCAAAACCATAGACACTCCAACACCAAAAACTACATACCCACTCACTGATTCTTAGGTCTACACACACATCCACTCACTCACCCGTACAGTCACTCATACTTACAGTCACTCAGTACAGGACTATCATATGCACTCATACACCTATATAAACACTCACACACCGCCACTCATCCATAGAGGTACTCACACACCTAGTCAGTCATGCAAAAATTAATCACACACCCATTTACTTACCTATACAGTTATACACACACCAGCTCACTTACTCATACAAATACTAGCACATTCTTACGCTCTTATACAATAACTGATACAAGCACACACGCATCCATACAGCCACTCTCACTATCACACACTCTCACTTATAGCCATTTAAATACTCTAACACACATATATACTGCCTTTTACATATGTAGTTACTCGCACATGTACCACTGAGATATACATTCACTCACTAACACACCCATACACACACTCACCCACCCAAGCAGTCCATCACAGATGCACTCTTGAAATCATGCACCCAGTGAATCACCCACTCACACATCTATGTACAGAGTCACACACACCCCACCCACACAAACACTCAGGCAGCCATACAGATACTCAGAGAACCAATCAATAACCCATATAGACACTCATGTAGCTAGTCGCAAATCCATGCATATACTTACACACCAACAAACAGACGGATACAGACATTCACACAGTTTAGTCACTAACCCATGCATTCAGTAAGATACGTTTAATCACTCACTTGTAGAGTCAGTCACTCACGTACTAAATCATCCATTCAGACACTTATACACCCACTCATTCTTCAATACGCCTTTCCCTATATATATTAAACATATTTAAACTTTACAGAAACACACAGTCACTGGATGATGTCATCAGTGATGTCATTTGAGATGTCATCAGTGATGTCATCAGTGATGTCACTGACCATGTCATGAGTGATGTAATATGTGACGTCATCAGCAGTGCATTACGGGCGCGAGTTATAGTTAGCTGAACTAACTATAACGGGGGAATTTCTATGGTTTTGTGAAATGTCCAACTAACTATAACTGTCCCTAAAACCTATGGTTTTTCCAGTGAATTTCAAAGGTTTTTAAATGCTAATTTCTAACTATAACGTGTCTGAAACCTATGGTTTTTTCAGTGGATATATATATGTATATATATATATATGTAGTGAGATCATAAGCAGTGCATTGCATTGCGGGGACGTGAGTTATAGTTAGCTCTGCTGAATTTCACTGGTTTTGTACGAGTGAAACCTGTGCCTAACTATAACGTCCCTGTAACCTTTGGTTTATTTCAATGAATTTCTAAGGTTTTTTAAATTATAATTCCTAACTATAACGTCCCTGTAAGGCAAATGGGCAACCCCCCATATAATTTTCAAAATGCCCCTGGGAGGTAGTGGTCTCCGGAGCTGTAATGCTCCAAGGAGGAGGGCCCAATGCGCCCCCCTCCTAAGTATTATGCACTTGCCCCCCGGTCCTGGGTCACCTGGGGGCCAATTTCGAATGAAGCGGAAGCTCTCGCTTCGTTTTTTTAATATTTACGGCTGGAGTCACAGATCCAGCACGACTCCCTCCGAAAAAAAAAATATGCTTTTTTGGCCCCCCCAAGAGGCCTAGAGCGTCAGGGTGTTTATACCCTGCTCCCTTTTCTTTGTTTTAAAAATCTTTTTTCAGTGACTCTGTTCAACCGTGTCACAAGATGGTTGCCAACACTTCCTGCTTTGAAGTGTTGACAGCCGATCAGATCTCAGCACGAGATCGGAAGGGGTAGCGGATCCACCGTGTCCCCATATATACAACTGGAAATGTCTTTACATTTCTCCTCAACTACTGAACGGATTTACACCAAATCATAAAAAGGCACTTCCTTGGACCAACATCTACCTTCCTGCCAAATTTGGTGTAATTCCGTATAGCAGTTTGGTTTGTAGGTGTGTCTAAAGGTCCTATGGGAATTAATATGGGGAAAACGCACTTTTAAGCACTCCCTGGTTCTTGGCCCCCACTTGACGGAGCACCCTGAAACTTTCAAGACAGCAGCTGAAGTTAGTCTCACATCAGTTTTGAAAATTTCGTGAAGATTCGTCTAACAGCGCCAAAGTTATTGGCAAATGAAAAAAGATCTTCCTATGGAAACTAGGTCCTAACTATAACTACCTACTGTCGACCAGTAGGTAGTATATATATATACTATACCTGAGCTAGCTATAACTTACACCCACGCAATGCACTGCTTATGACCTCACATATTACATTATTCATGACATGGTCAGTGACATCACTGATGACATCATTGATGACATCACTGATGACATCACTGAAGACATCATCCAGTGCGTGTGTTTTGCAAAAGTTTCTGAGAGTTAAAGATATATGCTAAGCTACTGCATAAGTTAAATTAATATTCTTTTTGTACTATTAAGGAGTGATATTGTTTCTATATATGTCATCTAAGTTGCACTGTGACTGTCTGTATCAGTGTGGGAGTGGGTGTCTCAGTGGCTGTATGGGTGGGTTTGTGAGTGGCTGTATGGGCGAATAAGTGGGTGTGTGAGTAGCTATATGGGTGAGTGAGTGACTCTGTGAGTGGGTGTATGGGTGTGTGAGTGGCTGTTTTGCACAGTAAGTATTTGTGTGAGTGGCTGTATAGATGAGTGAGTGGGCACATGAGTGATTGTATTGATGTATGAGTGGGTATTTAAATGGTTTTGTTTATGAGTGAATGGATATGTGAGTGGCTGTATGGGTGAGTGAGTAGCTCTGTTAGGAGCTGTATGTGTGAGTGAGTGCATGTGTGAGTGACTGCATGGGTGAATGAGTGGTTGTGTGAGTGAATGTGTGGGTGAGTGAATGGGTATGTGAGTGGTTGTATGGGTGTGTGAGTGAATGTGTGAGTGGCAGCCACCACAAGCACAGGGTGTTGGGGCAGGTGTAGATAACACAGGAGGAGGGACACAGGGGTTTTAGAATATATAAAAGTAAAAGAACATAGATGAAGCCACCAGCCAGTTCCCGCGTCATGCTTCCTCTTCTCTTCCTGGTCCCTGCAGCCCTTGAACAGACTCCCATCCAATCCCCACACTGCTCTCCTGATAGGAGTGCAGCGCAGGGATTGGCCTGAGTGGGCTGAAAAGATGATTTGCTCAGGCCAGGGAGTCTGTGGGGGTTTCTCCAGCCCAGCTATTCAATACAGCTGGGCTGGAGAAACCTAAGTGCGCTTGTGTGTTTGGTTGGCATGAGATGGCCAGCCAAACACATATGCGCACTTAGGGAGTAAACATAGCACTCCTCCTCCCGTGCCCCGCCCCACTCCTCCCTGCACAAGCTGGCTCAGAGCCAGCAAACGAAAAATAAAATGATGCTAGAACATCATTTTATTTTTCATTTGCCGGCTCTGAGTCAGGCAGTCGGGCCAAGCTCCTCTGCCATTGCAGAGGAGCCGTCACTGGTGAGTGGCTATATGGGTCTATGTGTGGGTGATGAGTGGTTTTTTGGGTGTGTAAGTAGCTGTATGGGTCTGTGAGTGCTTGTGTGAGTGGCTGTATGGGTGAGTGAGTGGTTGTGTTAGTGGCTGTATGAGTGAGGGAGTGTGTGCATCAGGAGTTGTATGGGTGTGTGAATGGCCATGTGAATGGTTATGTGGGTGGGTGTATGAGAGGTTATATGGGGTATGAGTGGGCGTGTGAGTGGTTCTGTGGATGATGTCATCACTGATGTCATTTGAGATGCCATCAATAATGTCATGAGTGATGTCACTGACCATTTCATAAGTGATGGAATATGTGAGGTCATAAGCAGTGCATTGTGGGGGCGTAAGTTATAGTTAGCTCAGGTAGCTATAACTGCTTAATTTCAATGGTTTTGTGCAATTGAAATTGGAGCCTAACTATAATGTCCCTATAACCTTTGTTTTTTTCAGTGAATTTCTACGTTTTTTAAATTCTATATCCTAACTATAACATCCCTGTAACCTTTGTTTTTTCAGTGAATTTCAACGTTTTTAAATTTTATTTCCTAACTGCAACTTTTAACCTTTGAGAATGGGTGTGTGAGTGGCTGTATAGGTAGGTGAGTGGGTGTGTGAGTGGTTGTATGAGTCTCTGAGTGGGTGTATGAGTGGGTTTGTCGGTTTATGAGTGGTATGTGAGTGTGAGTGACTGTATGGGTGTGTACATGACTGTGTAAATGGGTGTAGGAGTGCCTGTGTGGATCTGTGAGTGGGTGTACAAGTGTCTGAGTGGGTCTGTGAGTGAGTGCATGAGTGTCTTTGAAGGTCTGTGAGTAGATGGATGAGTCTCTGAGTGGGTGTGTGAGTAGGTTTGTGGGTGTATGAGTGGCTGTATGGGCCTGTGAGTGTGTGTGCGAGTTACTGTATGGGTGTGTACATAACTGTGTAAATGTGTGTAGGAGTGTCTGAGTGGGTCAGTGAGTGGCTGTGTGAGTCTTTGGGTGGGTCTGTAAGTGGGTGACTGAGTGTCTGAGTGGGCCAGTCAATGGGTGTGTGAGTCTGTGTGTGGGTCAGTGAGTGGGTGCATGAGTGTCTAAGTAAGTCAGTGAGTAGGTGTGTGAGTGTCTGAATGAGTCTGTGAGTGGGTGCATGACTGTGTGTGTAGGTATGTGAGAATCTCAGTGGGTCTATGAGTGGGTGAATGAGTTCTTGAATGGATCTGTGAGTGGGTGCATGAATGCCTGAGTGTGTCTGTCAGTAGGTGAATAAGTCTCTCAGTGGGTCTGTGAGTAGTTGCGTGAGTGGGTCTGTGAGTGGGCACATGAGTGTATGAGTGGGTCTATCAGTGGGTGCATGGAAAAAAGTAGGGAGCACACAGGAGCAGGTCCTCATGCCAGCTCCCTCTTTGACAGTCCTCCTTTCCAGCTTGTCTGCAGTCCGCTACCCTCTCTTGCCTTCGGTTTTCTGCTCATGTTTCTGCCTCCTCTCTGCTCACTCCTGCACTCTATTTTGCCTCTTTTTCTCATTCTGCCAATTATATTGCCTCTTTCTGCTCACTCCTGACCTTTATTTTGCCTCTTTCTGCCTGTTTCTGACCTTTATTCTGCCCCTTGCTGCTGGTTTCTGACCTCTATTTTGCCTCTTCCTGCTCGTTTTTGACATTTATTCTGCCTCTTTATGCTCCCTTCTGACCTTTATTCTGCCTCTTTCTGCTTGTTTCTGACCTTCATTCTGCCTTTTTCTGCTTGTTTCTGACCTTTATTTTGCCTCTTTCTGATCTTTGCTGACCTTTATTTTGCCTCTTTCTGCTCATTTCTGACCTTTATTCTGCCAATTTCTGCTAG
This sequence comes from Calotriton arnoldi, assembly GCA_963921515.1. Lineage (NCBI taxonomy): Eukaryota > Metazoa > Chordata > Amphibia > Caudata > Salamandridae > Calotriton > Calotriton arnoldi. Next base: position 34,674 of record CAWUFW010023529.1, read on the forward strand.
TTTCTCACCCTTATCTTGCCTCTTTCTGGTCATTTCTGATCCCATCCCCCGGGGCCCCGTCTCCTGGGTCACCCACAGGGCAATCAGTGTGCAGCATGGGGACTGCGGGGAGCCTCAAGGCCCCTGGGGCCCCAGCCAGCTTCCTGTTAAAGCTGGCACTGCTTTCACAGACAGGGAGCTGCTAAACATGCAGCTCCCTGTCTGTGAGAGACACTTGAAAGTGGACAGAGAAACAAACAATAACTCTGCTCTCACCAAGCGGTAGTGGTTTCACAGCTGTCGCTTGCTGAGAGCGGAGTTCTTGTTTCATCTGACTTGGTGGGAGCTGTCAAAGCTCCTTCCAAGTCAGAGCAAACAGCTATGTTCCGGGGGTGGGCTCCCTGGGACATAGCAGGAGCTGGCCCTGAAGGGTGGCGGTCCCCAGTGCCATTATTGGCTCCAGGAGTAGGGCTGCGGGGCCCCCTCCTTTCTTCTTCATGGGCAGCCTCCGGGGAGGCGGTGGTCCCTGGGGCCATATATAGCCTGGTTGGGTTCTTTTTTAGGCACCGGGGAGGTGGTGGTCCCTGGGGGGTCCTTGCGGCCCCTGCAAATTGTGTTTACTGCCCCGGAGAGGTGATGGCCCTCAGGACTTCTACAAGCCCAGGAGGGGGGTACGCGAGACCCCCCTCCTTTATTAAAAACAAAGCCCTTGGAGGTGGTGGTCCCTGGGGCTTCTAGTAGTCCAGGAGGGGGGGTACGTGTGACCCCCCTCCTTTATTAAAAACAAAGCCCCGGGAGGTGGTGGCCCCCAGGGCTTCTAGTGGCCCAGGAGGGGGTTCCAGATATCCCCCTCCATTATTGAAAATAAAGCCCCAGGAGGTGGTGGTCCCCATGGTTCAAAGAGCCTCTGGAGGGGGGCCCGTGCACCCTCCTCCTTTTTAAAAACAAATGCCCCCGGGACCTGGCCGACCGGGGGCTTCATTTCAAAACAAGCACAGGAGCTTGTGCTTGTGTTTTTATTTTTAGAATTGTGGCCAGAGTAACAGATCCACCGTGATTTTTGGCAACAATAAAAAAAATAATGCTTTTTTGCCTTGTAAGGGTCCCAGCGGGACCCCACAACCAGAGCTAGGGGTCAGGGTATTCCTACCCTGCCCCCTTTTCATTTCTTTAAACATTTTCCGTGGGACACGGCTGAAGCCAATGCCGAAGATGGCTACCAACACTTCCTGGTTGAAGTGTTGGCAGCCAATCAGATTTTAGCACAGGGACTGTCGGTCCTCGGAGGATCCGTATCCCTATAAATCCAAATTTGGATTTCTTTAAATAATTCAGAAACTACTGAATGGATTTACACCAAATAACAAAAATCACCCTTTCTGGACCAAGAGCTAGCTTTCTGCCCAATTTGGTGTAATTCGGTCCAGCAATTTGGGCTGTAGTCTTGTTCAAAATCCTTATGGGAATTAACATGGGAAACACACTTTAGTTGACCCTTGTTTTTCTTGGCCCCTGGTTGATGGATCACCCAAAACTTTCCATGCACAACAAGAATCACCAACACTTTTTTTGGAACATTTCGTTAAGATTCGTCAAACGGCAACAAAGATATAGGCAAGTCAAAAAAAACTTCTCGTATCGAATGATGGTTCCAACTATAACTACCTACTGGCGATAATAGATATATTTAATATATATATAAAAACATATTCACATTGATTTATACATACTTTTCAAAATATTAAAAAAAATTGTACTGGGTAATGCTCTCATGAATTTACATGGTATGGTGGGTTAATCAGGGAAATACGCACAGGAGATGTCGTAGCTCACTTGAAACTTCCTTGCTCAGCAATGAATGTATCACACATCACTCAGTAATGAAATTCAAATTCAAATCACAAACATATCAGCTTTCTGTATGCAGTATGAGCCACAGACACATCATTCCATTTTTAGAAATATGATGCAGTTACATTTTCTGCCATTCCTAGAAATGCGATGGTTACAGTGAAATCCAATGTTTGCATCACACATTATATGAGGTGAACTTGCTTACCTTTCTACATGCATAATTCCAAAGAATGGGTGCTCAGCACATGTGCAGAGTTGCTGAATTTCCCTATAACGGCCAGATCTCGTAACATAAAATCCAAAGTGCAATCCACAATATTGGCATCATTTTAGGCGATTAACTGAGCAGTTAAGCAATTGTTTTCGCAAACCTACAGGAAGTGACAGACAATGCTCATTCTATTGAAACTAACACAGAAGGCCCCATTTCGACTTCTGCATCCAGCTATTTGTTCTTGCACTAAGGAACACAACATCCACACCTTACACAACTGATCACAATCTCGAGCAGTTGGTTTCACAAACTTAACAATACATATTTCAAATTTTCCTTCGTGAAACACATGGGAGGAAAGATGGATGTGTTGCTTTTTAGTCCTGAGAATATTTGTTGAGTGGAAGTTTAGAAAACATGAAAAGCTGTTAAATTCGGTAATCGGAGCTTTTTTAACAGTCTTTCTAGAAATACATTCTTCATGTTAGAAAATCACCTTTGCAATTAGAACAAGCAGCTGCGCTTCTATTTCAAGGCCCTCCTTCAGAATTTGGTGCTAGATTCGTAGTAATCTCTATGATGCATTTATTATGCTACCACAGTCAGGATTTCCAATATTATTGCTTCTTTTGGTTTTTTACCCATAAATAGGGAAGAGCTAGTGTTACACATGCTTCTGTCAGTTTCCGGCATTTAATGTAAAAGTGTTAATCCCAGCATCTCATCTATCTGATGTTAGTTAACCTGCACATTGGGCACACATGTGGTATAATTTCATTTCAATAACATATTAACCCATTGGTCTAAATGAGCAGTGTTTGTTAAATGCAATTTAACAACATATAAAGCTGTAATGCAGCATTGTAGGCAATGCATGTAGTGCTGAACCCTGCATGCATTTAAAAGACCCTGTTGTGTCCTTCCTCTATTAAACCCAAAATACTCCTGTGGTTGTTTCCTTTCTTTCCTTTGCTTTCATTACCTCTGAAACAGGCATGTTATGGGGCAAGTTTGGTGGGCTGGACAAGGAACAGTGATCCTGTCATCTTATTGTTGCGAACAAAAAAAATTACATTACTACCAGCAGAAATAAAAACAACTCCTGTTTTTTGGTCTCGCCTAGTCAGTGCAAGCGATGTCTCTTCAAGACATGCTGTATTCAGAATATGTGCTTGGAGGACCACCCATATTTTTAATTGGTTCCTCTTTCTGTCCTTTGGAAATGCTGGCTTTTGTTTGGTGGATACGCTTAGTAGTACCTCCTTTTGGACTTTTGTATCCTCTCATGAGGACTGCCCGTGTTACATGTGTTCTTACTCATGATGCTATGCAGAGAGCTTCAAGAGAACTCTTTTTTCTTTGTTGGCCTGCCTCTGCTGTTAAGTGTTCTGTTTACTTAGCTTTGGGAGCTTCATTTGCCCTGTCTTCACTTAATCTCTCTATGCTGACCCCTTACCTCTCCCACAACACTACTTGGCCGCCCCCCACCGCCCCTCCTAGGTCGCTGCTTGTTTTTCTCTTTTGTTCAATTTACATTACTGCTTCTCACACTTAATCTCCCTGTGCCGTCTCTCCCCACCCCCTCACCCTTCCCACAACACTGCTTGGGGTGAAGTGAATGTGGATTTTTGCTGTGTGTCTTGTAATCTGGATATCACAAAGGGCTACTTTTTAATTTCTTACAGCTTGGTAAGTTTTTGTAAGGCTGAAGTGATGCTGTGATTTGTTGTGTTGAGGAATTCAGGTAGTGTGTTCTGTATGTATTGTGGTGTGTTCTGATCTGGTGTATGGTGTGGTATACGTGGTCGGGGTTGACTGCAGATCATGGAGTGTGCCAGGGTGTCTGCTTTAAATAAAGGATGTGGGTTAAGGCGATTACATGAATGTGGTCATTAAATAATCTAGACAACACCACTTTGGGATGCTGTCTGCTTTAAACCAAACATATTTGCCATTTGTACATGAGAGTGAGGGCAGATGAATGTACGGCACATTGGAGGAAGTTTGGGCTAATGCTAAAACCTTATTTTATTGCTCAGCACCAATCCGCCATTATTCAGACTCTGTATTGACTGTCAATGTAATGTAGTTCCTTACGCTTCTACCCAAGATCAGAATCGAAACAGGTTTTAGAAAAATGTCCCAGCCCTTGTTTGCTTTCATTCAATGCTTTTTGGCTATATCTTTGGATGCTTCCTGATCTGTTCTGTGAGACCAGTGTGGAACACCCTGCAGATGGAACTGGATTTGGTTCACTATAAATGCAAAACATCATCCAGAGAACCTACTCTGCAGAATGCTTTCTTTAATCTCATTTCTTTATAGAATGGTGGTAAAACAAAATGCTGTATAACGCACATGTTTTCAGTGCACAGCTTCAAGATGGCTGGACGCAGAATTTTATAGTGTTGTTGACTTCCATCGAGGCACTTATCTTTCTGTCTGTGCCTTTAAAAGCCTTGAAATGTGTCCGTAAATGTTTCCGGAGGCAAGCATCTATTCCTAAATCAGACTGTGTGACCCAGTGTGTAGTAATTCTATAGCTCTTCAATCCCTGGTGGCACAGCACCCAGGATAATGTGCTTCATGGCCAAACACAGATAAGGTCCCAAAGGCAAGACCTATTGGCTATTGTTGTTTTTCTTCTGTGCCTGTGAATCTGAGTTGCCCATATGCTGCACGAAGGAGAAGGGAGAACTGTGGGATCTAGCAGAGGACTGGTGTATGCAGGAGGCTCAGTTACAAAGCAAAGGCATTGCAGCACCAGAGCTCCAAGAAAGCAGTTGTGAGACCACGGGGACCGATGTTGCCCTTCATACAGCATGGCTGTACCTAGAAGGCAGTTCTTGAGCAAGAAGTACAGTTTCTGTGGGAATAAACCCACTGGCCTTTTGAAACGTTTTCAAATAATTGTACCTCATGGTCCTATCCATTACCTTTTCATTAACCTGAGCGCATTGGAACGTGTGGCTTTCTTTAATCTCTAGTCACTTCATTCCATGTCAGGCCGTTGTATTGTTTCAGACTCCCTGCACTCCCAACCACAGCCCTAACTCTCTAATGTTCCATGGCTATGGCGCTAAGGTGTGTGCCTGGCACCCTTATTCCTCATGCCGCTGCAACCCTCTCGCTCCCCTTTTATCGAAGCACCTCGTAGGCCACCTAGTGGCTTCTAAGTGCGTTCATCCCCCATTTGGTTCAGCTAGTACCTCCCTCTGTGACCCATTGAGTTCCCATTTTTCTTTCCAAGTTTATTGCTGTAAAGCCAATTAGACATTCAGGTTAATTTACTTTTGATTCGACCTTTCTAGCCAATACATTCCTTTTGTTTTTCAGATATTGGGACCGGACTGGTCGACCCTCTGTGGTTTCACAGATGATTTTCCCCTCCAGACATAAACGTTTAACCCATCTCCCTTGTCATTGTTCCAGCCTTGCATTTTATAATGATACAAAAGGGGATGATGGACGGAACGTTTGAGCCAATCAAACACTCACCCCAGTCAACTGATCTGGGTTTAATCCATCATCATTCTTTAGCTCACTCCACCACCCCAGTTCAGACATGGCCATATGCAAATCAGTCTGACTCTGTGCCTCATGGGAACAGTCCAGCCGAACTGCCAGCCATGTCTTCCTGGACCGGAAACAGCATCCTAGGACCGGTTTCTGGCATTTCAGCCGTCATCAGCCAGGCTTGCTTGAATCCAGTGGCAAAGTGAGCAAGGGACCCACGTCTGGGCATACCCCGCCAACTTAGGGCGACCAAGCTGATACAAAAGGGGATGATGGACGGAACGCTTGAGCCAATCAAACACTCACTCCCAGTCAACTGATCTGGGTTTAATCCATCATCATTCTTTAGCTCACTCCACCACCCCAGTTCAGACATGGCCATATGCAAATCAGTCTGACCCTGTGCCTCATGGGAACAGTCCAGCCCGAACTGCCAAGCCATGTCTTCCTGGACCGGAAACAAGCATCCTAGGACCGGTTTCTGGCATTTCAGCCGTCATCAGCCAGGCTTGCTTGAATCCAGTGGCAAAGTGAGCAAGGGACCCACGTCTGGGCATACCCCTGCCAACTTAGGGCGACTAAAGCGATACAAAGGGGATGATGGACGGAACGCTTGAGCCAATCAAACACTCACTCCCAGTCAACTGATCTGGGCTTAATCCATCATCATTCTTTAGCTCACTCCACCACCCCAGTTCAGACATGGCCATATGCAAATCAGTCTGACCCTGTGCCTAGGATGCTTGTTTCCGGTCCAGGGAAGACATGGCTTGGCAGTTCGGGCTGGACTGTTCCCATGAGGCACAGGGTCAGACTGATTTGCATATGGCCATGTCTGAACTGGGGTGGTGGAGTGAGCTAAAGAATGATGATGGATTAAACCCAGATCAGTTGACTGGGGTGAGTGTTTGATTGGCTCAAACGCTCCGTCCATCATCCCCTTTGTATCGCTTGTTCGCCCTAAGTTGGCGGGGTATGCCCAGACGTGGGTCCCTTGCTCACTTTGCCACTGGATTCAAGCAAGCCTGGCTGATGACGGCTGGAATGCCAGAAACCGGTCCTAGGATGCTTGCTTCGGTCCAGGGAAGACATGGCTTGGCAGTTCGGGCTGGACTGTTCCTATGAGGCACAGGGTCAGACTGATTTGCATATGGCCATGTCTGAACTGGGGTGGTGGAGTGAGCTAAAGAATGATGATGGATTAAACCCAGATCAGTTGACTGGGGTGAGTGTTTGATTGGCTCAAACGTCCGTCCATCATCCCCTTTTGTATCGCTTTGTTCGCCCTAAGTTGGCGGGGGTATGCCCAGACGTGGGTCCCTTGCTCACTTTGCCACTGGATTCAAGCAAGCCTGGCTGATGACGGCTGGAATGCCAGAAACCGGTCCTAGGATGCTTGTTTCCGGTCCAGGGAAGACATGGCTTGGCAGTTCGGGCTGGACTGTTCCCATGAGGCACAGGGTCAGACTGATTTGCATATGGCCATGTCTGAACTGGGGTGGTGGAGTGAGCTAAAGAATGATGATGGATTAAACCCAGATCAGTTGACTGGGGTGAGTGTTTGATTGGCTCAAACGTTCCGTCCATCATCCCCTTTTGTATCGCTTTGTTCGCCCTAAGTTGGCGGGGGTATGCCCAGACGTGGGTCCCTTGCTCACTTTGCCACTGGATTCAAGCAAGCCTGGCTGATGACGGCTGGAATGCCAGAAACCGGTCCTAGGATGCTTGTTTCCGGTCCAGGGAAGACATGGCTTGGCAGTTCGGGCTGGACTGTTCCCATGAGGCACAGGGTCAGACTGATTTGCATATGGCCATGTCTGAACTGGGGTGGTGGAGTGAGCTAAAGAATGATGATGGATTAAACCCAGATCAGTTGACTGGGGGTGAGTGTTTGATTGGCTCAAACGCTCCGTCCATCATCCCCTTTTGTATCGCTTTGTTCGCCCTAAGTTGGCGGGGGTATGCCCAGACGTGGGTCCCTTGCTCACTTTGCCACTGGATTCAAGCAAGCCTGGCTGATGACGGCTGGAATGCCAGAAACCGGTCCTAGGATGCTTGTTTCCGGTCCAGGGAAGACATGGCTTGGCAGTTCGGGCTGGACTGTTCCCATGAGGCACAGGGTCAGACTGATTTGCATATGGCCATGTCTGAACTGGGGTGGTGGAGTGAGCTAAAGAATGATGATGGATTAAACCCAGATCAGTTGACTGGGGGTGAGTGTTTGATTGGCTCAAACGTTCCGTCCATCATCCCCTTTTGTATCGCTTTGTTCGCCTCTAAGTTGGCGGGGGTATGCCCAGACGTGGGTCCCTTGCTCACTTTGCCACTGGATTCAAGCAAGCCTGGCTGATGACGGCTGGAATGCCAGAAACCGGTCCTAGGATGCTTGTTTCCGGTCCAGGGAAGACATGGCTTGGCAGTTCGGGCTGGACTGTTCCCATGAGGCACAGGGTCAGACTGATTTGCATATGGCCATGTCTGAACTGGGGTGGTGGAGTGAGCTAAAGAATGATGATGGATTAAACCCAGATCAGTTGACTGGGGGTGAGTGTTTGATTGGCTCAAACGCTCCGTCCATCATCCCCCTTTTGTATCGCTTTGTTCGCCCTAAGTTGGCGGGGGTATGCCCAGACGTGGGTCCCTTGCTCACTTTGCCACTGGATTCAAGCAAGCCTGGCTGATGACGGCTGGAATGCCAGAAACCGGTCCTAGGATGCTTGTTTCCGGTCCAGGGAAGACATGGCTTGGCAGTTCGGGCTGGACTGTTCCCATGAGGCACAGGGTCAGACTGATTTGCATATGGCCATGTCTGAACTGGGGTGGTGGAGTGAGCTAAAGAATGATGATGGATTAAACCCAGATCAGTTGACTGGGGGTGAGTGTTTGATTGGCTCAAACGTTCCGTCCATCATCCCCTTTGTATCGCTTTGTTCGCCCTAAGTTGGCGGGGGTATGCCCAGACGTGGGTCCCTTGCTCACTTTGCCACTGGATTCAAGCAAGCCTGGCTGATGACGGCTGGAATGCCAGAAACCGGTCCTAGGATGCTTGTTTCCGGTCCAGGGAAGACATGGCTTGGCAGTTCGGGCTGGACTGTTCCCATGAGGCACAGGGTCAGACTGATTTGCATATGGCCATGTCTGAACTGGGGTGGTGGAGTGAGCTAAAGAATGATGATGGATTAAACCCAGATCAGTTGACTGGGGGTGAGTGTTTGATTGGCTCAAACGTTCCGTCCATCATCCCCTTTTGTATCGCTTTGTTCGCCCTAAGTTGGCGGGGGTATGCCCAGACGTGGGTCCCTTGCTCACTTTGCCACTGGATTCAAGCAAGCCTGGCTGATGACGGCTGGAATGCCAGAAACCGGTCCTAGGATGCTTGTTTCCGGTCCAGGGAAGACATGGCTTGGCAGTTCGGGCTGGACTGTTCCCATGAGGCACAGGGTCAGACTGATTTGCATATGGCCATGTCTGAACTGGGGTGGTGGAGTGAGCTAAAGAATGATGATGGATTAAACCCAGATCAGTTGACTGGGGGTGAGTGTTTGATTGGCTCAAACGTTCCGTCCATCACCCCCTTTTGTATCGCTTTGTTCGCCCTAAGTTGGCGGGGGTATGCCCAGACGTGGGTCCCTTGCTCACTTTGCCACTGGATTCAAGCAAGCCTGGCTGATGACGGCTGGAATGCCAGAAACCGGTCCTAGGATGCTTGTTTCCGGTCCAGGGAAGACATGGCTTGGCAGTTCGGGCTGGACTGTTCCCATGAGGCACAGGGTCAGACTGATTTGCATATGGCCATGTCTGAACTGGGGTGGTGGAGTGAGCTAAAGAATGATGATGGATTAAACCCAGATCAGTTGACTGGGGGTGAGTGTTTGATTGGCTCAAACGTTCCGTCCATCATCCCCTTTTGTATCGCTTTGTTCGCCCTAAGTTGGCGGGGGTATGCCCAGACGTGGGTCCCTTGCTCACTTTGCCACTGGATTCAAGCAAGCCTGGCTGATGACGGCTGGAATGCCAGAAACCGGTCCTAGGATGCTTGTTTCCGGTCCAGGGAAGACATGGCTTGGCAGTTCGGGCTGGACTGTTCCCATGAGGCACAGGGTCAGACTGATTTGCATATGGCCATGTCTGAACTGGGGTGGTGGAGTGAGCTAAAGAATGATGATGGATTAAACCCAGATCAGTTGACTGGGGGTGAGTGTTTGATTGGCTCAAACGTTCCGTCCATCATCCCCTTTGTATCGCTGCATTTTATAATGGCCGAGTAAATTGAACCTGTTTTTTTCCTTTTTTTATTTGGCTCTTTAAAAAACAGCATGGCCTTTTTAGATCACTGTTTCCCTTCCCCACATCCCGGTGGAGCCGCTACTGGCCCCAGCTGCAGAAAATGTGCTGCATGGCTAAATACTTATAAGACCCCAAAGACGAGACCGATTGCATTGCAAATGCTTGTTTTCCAGGTTGATAGGTTTTAAAACTCAATGGAGTAACCGAACGCCCGTATTATGTTTTCAGAAACATTGGTTGCTAACTGCCATAAAACATTTCACGAGAGCTGGCAGGTAAAAGTGGTCTTTTTTACATGATCAAATGTTTCCTCCACTCTTCTGTTGACTTTTGCAAGCATTTCTCGGCAGCATCATGCTGAGTTCAGCATAAGTGCAAAGACACCCGGGTCAACGTTTACCACTGCTGTCGTTATACATAAGACTGGTTCAAAGTGGCAGCCACATTGTTCTTTCAGACCAAATGGAAATCAGGGTAAACAAACGTTGTCTGCAGTATTTCATGGTAACTATTTCTAGGGCGACAAAATGTTAATATTTAAACTGCTTAGACTTAAAAATTAGCTAATCACTAAAATACTGAAACTATAATTCTTGTGCATCAATGAAGACTTAGGGGTAGATTTTCAAACATTTTGCGCTGGGTTAGCGTCACAAAAGTGATGCTAACCAGCACAAAATGATTTTTTACCAATTTACTTTCCAGCGCAAAACTTGTCTTACATTGGAAAGTACCCTACAAGTAGCGCAAAGCAGCATAAATCATTGCTTTGCGTTACGTAGCGCCAAGAGGGTGTTACATGGATGGTACATGGACGGTCCCATGCAACCACCCACGCCTTTTGACGCAAAACCCTATCTACAAAAAAATTGTAGACAATGTTTAGTGCCAAAAGTTAATGCCATCTGAAAGGAGGCGTTAAGAGGAGAAATTTTTTCATTTCTCCATTCTTTTCCTACTTTGCATGCGTGCTGCACTGTGCAGCACACATACAAAGTGGGAAAAGTGTTTGAACTTGTCTAGGCATAGCATTTTGCACAGGAAGGGTACCCTTCCTGTACAAAACCTATGCTAGACTCAGTAACGCACCTTAGCACTATGGCACTAAGGTGTGTGCCAGGCGCACGGCAGCTGAAATCAGCGCCAGTGCCATAGAAAGGGGAGAGAGCCACATCTCTGTAGATATAGCGCTCTCCTATTCCCTCCCTGTCACGCAGCGCAGCCTCTTTGGGAGCTACTCTGTGTTGCATGCCTTTTTTGAAAATCTGGCCCATAATGTACTACAGAAGTCACGCCTTTTGACGCAAAACCCTATCTACAAAAAAATTGTAGACAATGTTTAGTGCCAAAAGTTAATGCCATCTGAAAGGAGGCGTTAAGAGGAGAAATTTTTTCATTTTCTCCATTCTTTTCCTACTTTGCATCCGTGCTGCACTGTGCAGCACACATACAAAGTGGGAAAAGTGTTTGAACTTGTCTAGGCATAGCATTTTGCACAGGAAGGGTATCCTTCCTGTACAAAACCTATGCTAGACTCAGTAACGCACCTTAGCACTATGGCACTAAGGTGTGTGCCAGGCGCACAGCAGCTGAAATCAGCGCCAGTGCCATAGAAAGGGGAGAGAGCCACATCTCTGTAGATATAGCGCTCTCCTATTCCCTCCCTGTCACGCAGCGTAGCCTCTTTGGGAGCTACTCTGTGTTGCATGCCTTTTTTGAAAATCTGGCCCATAATGTACTACAGAAGTCACGCCTTTTGACGCAAAACCCTATCTACAAAAAAATTGTAGACAATGTTTAGTGCCAAAGTTAATGCCATCTGAAAGGAGGCGTTAAGAGGAGAAATTTTTCATTTCTCCATTCTTTTCCTATTTTGCATGCGTGCTGCACTGTGCAGCACACACACAAAGTGGGAAAAGTGTTTGAACTTAGTCTAGGCATAGCAGTTTTGCACAGGAAGGGTACCCTTCCTGTACAAAACTTATGCTAGACTCAGTAACGCACCTTAGCACTATGGCACTAAGGTGTGTGCCAGGCGCACAGCAGCTGAAATCAGCGCCAGTGCCATAGAAAGGGAGAGAGCCACATCTCTGTAGATATAGCGCTCTCCTATTCCCTCCCTGTCACGCAGCGTAGCCTCTTTGGGAGCTACTCTGTGTTGCATGCCTTTTGAAAATCTGGCCCATAATGTACTACAGAAGTCACACAACACAGCGTAGCAGCCAATAATGGTGCGCTGCATTGCGTGACAGGGATGGAACAGGAGAGCGCCATATCTACAAAGATCTGCCTCCCCTTTCCCTAGCGCCGTCTCTGATTTAAGCTGCAGTGCGCCAGGCACACACCTTAGCGCCATAGCACTAAGGTGCGTGCCTGAGTCTAGCATAGGTTTTGCACACAAAGGGTAACCTTCATGTACAAAATACTATGCCTAGACAAGTTCAAACACTTTTCCCACTTTCTATGTGTGCTGCACAGTGCAGCACGCATGCAAAGCAGGAAAAGAAAGGAGAAATTAAAACATTTCTCCTCTTAATGCCTCCTTTTAGATGGCGTTGTCTTTTGCCACTAAACCCTGTCTACAATTGTTTGTAAATAGGGTTTTACATCAAAAGGCATGGGTGGTTGCATGGGAATGCCGATGTACCACCCATGTAACACGCCCTTGGTGCTAAATAACACGAAGTGATGCTTCCCACTGCTTTGTGCTACTTAGGGTACTTTCCAATGCAAAACAAGTTTTGGGCTGGAAAGTAAATTGCCCTAAAAAATGTTGTGCTGGTTAGCGTCACTTTTGTGACACTAACCCTGTGCAAAATGTTTGAATATCTACCCCTTGGTCTTGCTTTAAAGCGCCAAAGGGAGAACAGCCAGCAACCAGCATCTAGACGCATTCAAAAGCTTAATCCTGATATAGTTCTTCCGATTTTTTGTTTAAAGTATTTTGGGCATTTTGGTTGGGTGCAGTGCATGTTTTTGTAGTGTAAGATATGAAATGTTATATTCCTCAAATAAAGCAAAATTGTTCCATCAAGTAATTTTCGTGATTTGAAATGTGATAATCACGAGGACTGGCAACAAGACTGCAAATCGGTATTGTTGACTGCAAAGCATAACAATGGCCACTGAACAAACATCTCCACGCACCCAGGACCAGTGTAAAGTTCCATAAAGAAGTGGGGAATCCATTTAGGGAGCTTTTTTCAAAATCTAGGTTATGTGATCAGGTAAACAAAATGGAAAATGAATTCCCTGGCACAAGATGTCCTGTTCATCCTCCTCAACCAATAGACCTAACTGTCCACTCAGACAACACAGTGTTACAGCCAGTTATGATGACCACCTCCGCCATTATGGACACTATTTTCAATCTTGAACTTTTCACCTGGAAATGATTGTTTTCAGGTGAGTTAATCTAATTAGTTCAATGGAAGCCAATTATGTAAAACATTGTGTATTCATTAGGTTATCAAATGAAAGTCCAGAACACTACACAGTGTCCGTTATGACCTGCAGGGTGTTCGTCACCCTGTGGCCAGTAGTCAAGCACAGAGCCAGAGATGCCATGAAGACTCCAATTTTGCAGCGTGGGGGAAGTGGAGAGTGCCTGACACTGGTCAATGTGCACAGCATAAAATCTTTAAAATGCTGATTATGGCTCCTTTGACTTTGATCGGAAACACTGGTCTCCAAACATAAATACCACGGCAGGAAAATAATATGATCTAGCTGCATGGGGTTTGGATCAAATGAAAAAAGGAAGCATGCCAGACCAGGTCCTCCCTGGTCTGGAAACAAGCATCCTGGGACCCATGAGGAGCAGGGTCAAGACTGATTTGCATATGGCTGGGTCCAAACTGGGGAGGCATGGTGAGCAAAATAATGATGGATTCAACCCAGATCTCTTGAGTGGTTGAAAAGTTTCAGCACTCCGTCCATCATCTTGCTGTGTTTGCTATGTCCACCCCAAGTGGCCAAGGATATGCCCAGACGTGGGTCGCTTGCTCACTGTGCCACTGGATTCAAGCTAGCCTGGTTGATGAAGGGTGATACCCCCAAACTGGTTCCAGGATGCTTGTTTTCAGTCCAGGGAGGACCTGACCTGGCAGTTTGGGCTAAATTGTTCCCATGAGGTGTAGGGTCAAGACTGGTTTGCATATGGCTGGGTCCAAATTGGGGTGGCATGTTGAGTAAAAGAACGATGGAGTCGACCCAGATCTCTTGACTGGGGGTGAGTGGTTGAAAAGATTCAGCACTCAGTCCATTATTTTGTTGGGTTTGCTATGTTTGCCCAAAGTGGCCAAGGGTATCCCTCCAGTCATTGCTAATAAGAAAGAGATAAAGATAACAGCATACACAGATCATGTTGCAATTTACACCAGGCCATCATAATTGACTTACCATTTAGGGGAGCCATTATTTTTGCCCATGTTTCTGGTTATCAGCTCAGTGGCAATAAGAGACAGGTCATGGGTACAATGCGGATTAGCCAAGTTTCAGTCAGGATTAGGAGGTCAAGATCATGGGCGAAGATAAGGTCATCAATATCCATTGCTTCTTGCAGCCGATCTGCAATTGAGTAGCATGCATTTCAGATGGGGTTTGGGATTAGCTGGGGTAGGCTGTATGAGGGTAATTCGCTTAAGGTTGTGCTTGTTTAGGGCTCTGTGGTTGAGCCTTAGTTCTTTGTGTTGGTTCAATGGAATGGATTGGTTTAGGATCTGATTGTCTATATTATTATGATGAGTTATATGATAGGAGGAGGGAGTGAACATCTTTATTGGATAGGGGATCTTTTTGTCCAATGGGCCAAGGTGTGGGTACAGGTTGTTGGGTCTTGGAGCAGGGGGCAAGTAGACAGGAAATATTGATGTCTGTGGTGTTGGAGTACTGTTGGTCTTGGGAGCTGGCAGAGGGGAAGGTGGGTTGGAGGTGGAGGTAAGCTCGAATTTAGGTGGGGGAGAGCTCAAGAGATTGGAGAGTGGGAGTGCTGACGATAAGTCACTTGGTGTAGTTGGGGGTTCAGACTTCGGGAGTGGCATTGGTTGAGGCATAGGGGGTCAGAGATATAGTTGGGATGAGGGTGTAAATTCAATGGCTATGTAGCTCTGAAGTAGCTGCTCTGGGTGTGGGTGAGGCTGCAGTCTGGTTTGGTAATTGACAGAGCGAGGCTCAGACCCATCAGGTGATCGTGATGAGTTGGTGTTGCACGCAGAGTTAGGAAGGCCTTGAGCGCAGGCGTAATCAGTACTCGTTGCAGCTTTTTTAATGAGAGGGAAAATGTCCTCAAATATTTCTAGATTGAGGTCTGATGACTGGATGAGGATAATCCCATTGTTGTAAATGGTGATGGCTGCTTCTGATCTGTAAACTGATGAGGGGCTACCGAGAGTCTTAGACCATGAGGAGTTTTCCTGGATATAGAGATTAAGAGCAATGAGAACAGGGCTTTCCTCCATTGTGCTCGTCTAGTCGTATAAGGATACGGTCACTTATTATAACTCCTTTATTCACACAGAAGTAGGGGTCAGAAACCAAGGTTTCTGGGTGAGATTTGAGGAGTCTATGTTTTAAGCTTTTGGATTTTTTTGTTAGATTGGGGGTACCTAATTTTATAAGCATAGCGGCCCAATGGTTCCAGTTTGGTGTTGAGTATTCTTAGTGAATCCATGTCAAAAACAAGCTGCAAGTAAGCTAGAGGAGGAGTGGAGGGTGTAAGCAGGAGGGGATGCAGGATCAAGGCTTGATCATGTAGCTGCGTGTGGGAGTCCATTGCGGGTATAGAGTTGACTTAATGCAGGCTTTAAACACGCTTTAATCACAGACAAGGCACTAGAACTGGCGGATTTGGAGTCATATGGAGTTGAAGTCAGCAAAAGGCGCATCCAGGGAAGGTCTGGTGAGTGTGAGGGAGATGTGGTTCACCTGAGGAAACCATAAGAAGATCGCAGCTTATTGGAAGCTCTGAGGCATAGGGATCTTACAACTTATATTATGTAGGCGAGATATCCAGAGACTTTCATTTATTTAATAGTGAGTGAGGGAGATTGGGAAGCTAAGCTGAAAAATGCAGTGTTATGAGTGGCAACGAAGATGTATCCAATTTAGGGCAAACAGAGATTCAATGCATCTCATAAGAAAAAGGCAATATCAAAAAGGAGAGGAGGTTTTCAGCTTATGGAGAGCAGAAGTTCATAGGAGACAGCAAGAACTAAAACAACTACAAGATGACTGCAATTAGATGAGCAGAGGCAGAGAGTCCTTCTTCCATAACATTGTAGCAAGGCGATTAGCTGATAAGTGCTTCTTCACATTCTACGTATCAAAGCGGTTAGAGACCTTTGTTGATTTTAATTTACTGAGGAGCAGGGTGCCATTTTGTAGACGATGGTAATGGGGGCGAGGGGCCCACAAAATGGAGTGAAGTCTCAGCAAGCCTTCTTTCAACATACAATGCACAGAAACAGAAACTGCTGTTTTTCAGGTGAGCGGGAGCACACAACAATGCCTCGCAGGGATGCAAACAATCAGACACTCCATGAGCGTCCGGTCGTGCTGGGTCCTGCCAGGTACCGACTGTGGGGGCCAAGGCAGAATATACCACCTAGGTCAAGCAAAGGGTCAGCAGGCTGCCATGAAGAAGCAGCGATGGCTCCCAGAAATTTGCCACCGACCTTAGACCTGACCCTCCTTTATGTGTCCCTGAAATGGCAGTCGGAAGCAACAGGGGATAGAAGCGAGAAACGGAGGTCCCCAAACAGCCACAGTATGGCCTCAATAACCGTCTTGCATCTAGCCCACTGCACATGTCAGCGAGGGACCATGAGGGGAAGAGAGCTGTCCTTTGGGGTACAGGCTAGGTGGATGATGGCCAGGTCAGGCACCGCCACTGCACCGCACTGCACCGCAAGGCAGCCTTAGATTTCTCTGCGAAGCTGCTGGAGGCTGCTCTGCATGGCTGCTAGCAACCACAAGGTGAATAGAGCAGAACCCTAGGAGGACTGGCCCGGTGGACAGCAGGCAGCTCAAGCAGCGGCATGCAGGTTAGAGCAGCAAGAGCGGATCCCTAAATGGAACCACAACAATACTGCATCAAGTCGACTAAATACCTGGGCAGCTGGTAGGGCAATCCAGTTTAGAGGCAGTCCAGTCGGAAGCTGAGTCTAGTCATTCAGGGTTGAGATCGATGAGTCGAGTGGCCGATGGGTGGGTGTCAGCAGCCCAGAAGGAATTGCCAGATATTTCAGTATATGCCGTTGCACGCCCACTAAGTACTAGGGCATCCTGCAGGCCGGTATCGTGCTGAAGATGCAGAACAGAGTCACTTCATATGAGAGAGAGAAGTATCTTCAGAACTCGATGCTGTGAGTAGAAGCCAAAATCTTGCAGGTGTACAATCGATTAACTAGAATTCCTTGTTGGGCTGCTGTTCATATAGTTGGTGGATGGCAGGGTATAAGGCAGGATATTTAGAGATTAATGATCCCAGCCCTGGGTTCTTCCTTTTGGTGCTCCTGCTCGGTGGCCATGATGTATGGTGTTCCAGGGTTGCAGACCGATGTGATCTGTCAAGTCACCCAAATGTAATATTCCAGCATATTGTAATGGTGTGCTTAGTTGGTCCTTCATAATCTGGAGATTTCCAAATAAGAGCCATTCTATTATTTTACAGTATACTCCACCTGGAACTGAAATTGTACCATACCCTCGCTTACATATTGCATTTTTAAGTGAACCTTCATGAAAAATGTTTGCGCTCCAGATTTGTATAAAAAGCACTCTCTCCTAACATTGCTTGGACAATGACTCCCTTGCTCAATTGATCTGGGAAAGATTAACATCCTGCGACAACAACACAACACATCTAGAACAACAACACTTCTAGAAGTTGCAGATGCCCTCTCTAGCTTTTTTCTAAGTTTTTTCCATGACGACTTGATTCCTCTAAACCCCCATATAAAGCTACTTGAATTATTTTGAAGTTTGGATATATATTTTGTTATGTTATGTGTATTTGTAGAGCGCATGACTCACCTGGAAGGGTATCATGGTGCTGAAAAGCAGGAGCTGTGTGGGCCCAGCCAGGGCCAAGATTAGGTGGAGAGTCATGTCTTCAGTTTCTTGTGAAATTCAAGAACTGAGGAGGCAAATTTAATGTGCAGGGGTAGTTCATTCCAGCCTTTGGGACTGAGGTAGGAGAATGCCCGGCCAGATCTGATTCTGCGAATGCAGAGCACGTCTGCGAGTAGGAGTCCGGCTGAGTGGAGGTGTCGAGTAAGTATGTTGTAGTTATTGCGATTGTTGAGGTAGATGTAGACGATGTTGTGCATCATTGATTCTGTGCTCGCAAATGATACTGGTGAGTGGGGACATGTAGTATTGAACAGAGTAGGACTGAGCAAGAAACCTTGTGGTACTCCACAGATGGGAGTTTGCCGTGGCCAAGGTGAAAGGAGTCAGGCTGACCGACTGAGTGCGGCCTGTGAGGAAAGAGAAGATCCAGACACGCATTGGTTCCTGAATGTTGGTTTGTGTAGGTGTTGAATGGGGATGGGGTGGGATATGGTAATGAAGGCAGCAGATAGGCGGTGTCAGTGCTGTTCTTGGGTATTAAGCTGGAATGGGTGGTGTCGAGGAAGGTGTTGACATGGATGTGGGTGGCTAGATGTTTGTTTATGATCTTCTCTATGACTGTCATTGGAAAGGGTAGAAGGGAGATGGGATGGTAGTTGGCTAGAGGTTTAGGGTTTGCTGAGGGTTTCTTTAGGAGAGGGAAAACTGTGTCTTGTTTCCAGGCATACAGAAAGGTGGCTGTGTAGGTCGAGTCATTCAGTATTGGTGTGAGGGTTGAGATGATGGGGTCCAGTCCTTTAGTGAATAGGTGATGAGGGCAGGGGTCCAAATGTGCCCTGGAGTGTATGGTGTGCATAGTTGCTGCAGTTTCTTGAATGGTGATGTGATCGGCCAGGACGGTTCTCTGGGAATTGGCAGTGATGGGTAGAGTGACTGTAAGGGTGAAGAGGTGCGGTTGGGGCTCGAAGCTGTCATAGATGCTGGAAGTCTTACGGCTGAAGAAGAGATACTGCTAGGTGCAGAGTTCTTGTGAAGAAGTGGTGCTGGTGGAGCTTTCTATTAGTGAGGCAACTCTTTCACAATAGTAAAGATTTCCAGTTGGTCCTGCTTTCATTGCGCTTGGTAAGGGCGGAGCATTTAGTGGCCCTGATTTGTTGGTGGCATCATCTGAGAGAGGATCTGTAGTTGCTCTTGTTGCTGTCATCCTGGCTTTGTCTCCATCTGTGTTTTAGCTGCTTCCAGTGGCACTTGGTGAATTGGAGCTCTTCTGTGCACCTGATCTGGTTCTGGTGACCTTGGTGGTCTTGAGTAGGGCCATAGTGTATGCACAGGAGGTGCAAGTTTGTGTTACATATTTACATTGTTCAATGAAAACTATAAAGAAAGGCCTCCTTCCACCTGATTGGCTGTTATGTCAGCACTTTATATTTAGTTCTGTCACCAATAGCTGCCAATGTAAAACTGAAAGCTAGATCAAAAGATTGTCACTGTTTTTTCAGTGGTATAATTAATTAATGCAATAACATTGAGAAATGTATCTCAGGAGCAGGACCACACCACTGTACTTTTTTAAACTTGCAAACTCCTCTTGTCTATTATTTTGACAAGTTTGATCAAATAATACTTTAATTATGTCTGTCTTTTAATGCATTGTTTTTTATGTATTTATATATGTATTTACGTATGATAATTAATGCGTGTTTCTTTGTGTTGGGTTGCTTATTTGAACGCCTAAGATTTTTTGTTGTTTAATAAGGTTGCTTTCCCTTTTTTACTACTTTGTTTTCTTCGCTGTCCAATGTTCCTATTCAGCTGCTTTATGACCTACACTAGCCGTTCGCAAAGGGCCCAATCTGTCTCCTGTTCAGAGGTATCACCAATAGCAAAGGTGAGGAGATATGTGTGTTGAAAACTGTTAACACTAGAAATATAAAAGTTCTGTGCTATGTTTTTTTCCTTCATTGCACTATTGGAGGCAAACTGAGATCCTGACGAGGAGGGTTTTTTTCAGTCAAAAATCGTTGATAGCAATCATGGTTGTGGAAAAATCTTAGGGCCTTATTATGATTTTGGCGGTGCCGGAAAGTGACTGCCCCGCTCCCACACCGCCAAATTAGGACTTTTCTCCTGTCTGGCGGGTTGTTCTTTGGCATCCCCACGGCGGTGCCTATAACATAGGCATCGCAATGGGAACATCAAAATCCGTAGCTGCACGGCATGGATTGCTGCAGTCCATGCTGTGCAAGAACTGGGGTGCTGTCACATGGCCCATAGGGACATTGTCGTCTTCACTAACTTAGCATGAGCACGCTGCCGCTTGCTTTCTGCTTTTGCGCACGTTACTACACGTCTTTATTTTTGCAATAATTTCAATGACTATTTTCACATGAGAACTCATCGCTGTGTTCACTCTCTGCATGTTCCTGGGATTTTGACTGAACATTATGTGCAAGGTTGAACAACAATGCCCCTTGTTATTTTGTTCTGGCCAGGCCTTAGCTCTTAGACAAACATACTGATGCAGCTGTTGTTTGGACAAACGTAGTTTGGCTTTATTAGAATACACAAATAGGTAGCACACATTTGGAGAGGGCCCTTTCCAGGGAGAAGAGCGAGACAGCACCTATGATGTAGATCTACCATCTATAGGCTAAGGTATGGGGTCTGCTGACAAAGCCCAGAGATCTTCTAATATATAATAATACTGCTTCTTAACAAGGGGAGGGAGATTAGGCTCCATTGTCTTTTCATGATGACATCTCCCTTCATGATTTATGGACTAGCTGCTATGCTGACTGTATTTGTACTATGCATTTTCCTGCTTGTTGTGGCATGTATGCTGCATGTTAGGGCACGTTAGTTAAAATAAATATTTTAAACTGTTTCGTGTCTCTGTCAGATCTTATTGTGGACAAATACAAGAGTGTGAGCGAAAGGGTGTGTCTTGTTACCGCGATTCCTGAGAGATCTGGGAGTGTTGTGTTCTGGGGTGTCTAATCATTTGTTTCTCTGTGAGTGAGTAGGAGAGTAAGTGAGACACTATAGCTAGTCGTTCCTGGGCTCGAGGGTACGAAGGTGGTAGGAAAACTCAATCCCTATACACCAAGGTCCCATAATCCTGCGCATTGTTCTGTGTTTGTGCAGAATCCCTGCAACAATGCATGCACACAGGAGGGCACAACATGTACCCCCCTGCTTGCACCCCATGGTGCAGAGACACAAGGGGGTCCTGTAAGGCCCCTGTGTTTTCTCACCGCCACACTTTGAATGGTGGTCACACCGCCATGAAAAGTGTGGTGGTGAGGAAACTCGTAATATGCTTGGCGGGGCCGCAGCGGCCCTTCCAAGCATATTGCTGCCTCAAGACCGCCCTGTTCATAATAGGGCAGTTGGAAGACTGCCACTGCTGCTCCCCCGTGAGTCTGGCAGTCCGTGGACCGCCAGACTCGTAATATGGCCCCTACACATGAGGGATGAATTCCATGAGAGGGGTTTAATTTTGGGGAGCCCAGAGATAACTAAGGGCACTGTGACCTGTTCTTGGACAACTTCAAATGTTATCTTTTTCAGACACTGGAGATAGCGACATTAGCACTTTGGCAAGAAGCACCCTACTTTGTGCAGAAGCACCAATCAAAGTGTGAGGCAATGAGTGGGATGCAGTCGGTTGTGTAGCATCAGTGCCACTGCCAGGGTACTAAAGCGGGCAAAGAAGCGGGTTCCCCATACCTTGGTTTAGTAGTTTTAAAAAGCTATAAGTGTAGTGCACTGGCACTTCAGGACCCGGGGCCCAGATTCTACTGCATCTGTTGAACTATTGACAGCTATGTCTTTGAATGCAGTAGTCAAATAATACTCCTGCTTCAGTGATGCCAAAGAGTTCAGGTGGTTCCAAGCATATCTCTGTGAAGGTGCCCACTAAAGCCAGGCCGTCTCCATTGACAGGCGGCAGGCCCCTATGACTTCTCAGTTGTTGCTCAGCTTGTGTATTACATAAGGGCTCATGCTCTATGAACAAATTCCAGTATGGAGATGTTCACTATACTAAAGCCACCACTCCAATTTGCATTGATTGGCACACTTCTTAGCAATCTCAGTCACATGGCCAATTTATAGATGGACTTTGATTATGAAGGGGCCTATACACAAAGGCATTTTGGGGGTACTTAAAACAGTACTTCTGTAGTACTCTTATACATACTCTTACATACCATTATGAACATCTAAAATGGGAACAACACAGGATTATTTAGGGAATATTCATTTACAGATAGCACACATGGAAATTGCTGTGCACTAATGCACTTTTACTAATTGGACTTTTCAGGCAGCTTCATTTAAGAATATGTTAAATATTATTCCTGTAGTTCTAATTCCCATATTGGTAAGTGGTTTTGGGAATTGTGCACAAAGTTTATTTAGACATCTACCATAATCCTGGACTGTCCAATTTCATCATTGTATATTTTGGTAGAGAGACATTTAACTTCATGTGTAGGTATTCCAGCCTTTTCTCCTGCTATCAGACAGAAGAGCATGCTTCCTTTAAATGAGATCTTTGCACTCCATATTTTCTCACATTGCGCAAGGAGCTTGCTAATTTTTGGGAGTTTTTTGTTTTGCATTAATGTGCAATCCCCTTTGAATTGCTTTAATATAGATTATTCTCAGAGTGGATAATTAAAAATAAAATGCTTAGGGCCCTAAATTGTTGGCAGATTATCACCAAGTTCTGTACTATTAATTGTTAATGTTATTTGGCAAACACAGCAAAGATTCTGCACTTTCTGTGGGCCTATGTGATTTAAAAAAGAGTTGCTGTTTATACAGAATAAAATGCATGCTCAAAACAGAGCACCTATATTGGTATAGAGAACAAAGCTTTAATTCCTCATTTTTACAGTTCTTCATCTAAGTAGCAGAAGCTGAGAACATACGTTGTAGATATATGTAATGTGTCTACTGAGATATAAACCAGTGAAGGAGAGGAAATTTCATAAAGCAACAATGTGCTCATTTGATTGGTTTAATAGTGGTTATGATCCACAAGGATATAGTCATGTTCATATACAGTGGCGTAGGGAACCCCCACTCTAGAAGCTTAATAAAGCTGGATAAAAAGAAGGGTATATAGAGGTGAAAAAGAATGGCAGGAGTAAGGAAGGTTGAAAGGAAGAAAAGGAAACATGAAAGGAAAGAAGGAAGAAAAGGAGAAAGGTATAATTGAAGGGTGCAAGGAGCAATAAGTGGAAGGGAGAAAAGATGGAAAGTTAAAATTAAGAGTATATGGAAGGGTGAACGGATGGATGGTAGAGTGAAAGGATCGCTAGGTGAAAAGGTGAATGAATGAATGAAAAGATTGGAAGATAAGCGAAATGATGGATGAAGGGATAGTGAAAGGATGGATGGGTGAGAGGTTGGATTGATAGATTAATGAATATATTGATGAGTGGATGGTTAAAATGCAGGATGGATATATGAAAGGGTGACAGGATGGTTGGATGGAAGAAAGTATGGTTGGATGCATGAATGAAAAGGTGAAGGGAAGGACAGGTGGATGAAGGAATAGATGGAAATGAATAGTTGGGAGTGGGAAAGGATGCATGGATGGAAGTATGAAGGAAATTCTTCTAAGGATGGTCAGGTATGCCCACTTCACATTCTTCATATTCTTTATAATTAGAGGTATGACTCATGCTTCAAGTGGAGGTATTTTAATTTTCTGATACTCCCTTGTTCATATATGTGCTTAATATTGAGTTGCTGTCACCTAAAGAAATTAGTTGTACTCACCGCAGTGAGAAATTTACCCTTGTGATCTTATAACAAACAGTTTCAGGCTCAATTGTCTGTCTCTAACCCCACCACATGTTGCTCAGCCTAATCTCGCACCCAGAGTTGCACCTCTCCTGCATGTTTTATGATTCCCCTAGTTATATGTCCTTATACCCAATTGCACCACAATGCTTCCATTATGTCATACAATGCCCCACCCATCTAAAGCTTTGCTCTTGTACATTAGAACTTACCCAACATATCCTTTTACACTGACTATCAGCACACCCTTTCCATCTTACCCTCTTGCACTCTACACCCTGCCTAACACACACTTTTATATCTAAATTCACTATACCCAGCTCAACAGACAGTACAACTCTTTACACGCTGCTCATCATGCCCCCATTCCTATGTCTGCGCCATATGCATTACAGTCCACCATACTAAATCTATCTGCAACATGCCTTACTTCACACCTTCCTCAAGGAACCATAACACATCACTCTCCAACACTCTTCAATGCTTTAACTATCACAGCCCCACTAACCGCGGAACTTCTCGCCCAGACTCTGACTTTAAATTAAACTGTATTTGGCTCAAACCTTAATGAATACACCTAATCCCCACACATTACCAAGCATCATATATCAACCCACCTGCACAAAATCCTTTATATTCGATTTCCTCTTGCTAAACAACTTAACCAGTCCTTCACTCGGTCACTGATACAATCCACTGTATTTGCCACAGTCAACCACAAAGAATGAACATTTACCCAGCTCTAAGAATCTCTTTTACACATACACAATGACTAACCTTCATCACATAGCGCATTATTCAAAATTGGTTTCCTTGTGAATGGCTGCACAAACTCTCATGCTGTGCTATGATGCACTGAAAATACCACATTCACTCACCAAAGTACCTAATAACAAATCAGACAGCAACATATATACCCATGTGCCATAACCACGCAATCTGTCAGTAATTCCCAGCACAACCCTCCAAACATAAACCACTTAACTCCACCCAAGATCACCAATGTCTGTCATTCCCATGATAACCATAACTCATGAAACATCTATGTGAGTGCTTCACCACTCTAGGCATAAACAATAATCTCCTCTATATCACACAACCACAGACATAATCTTGCCCAGTTTGGGTCTGACTTACACAACCTACACCATTTCCTTGAACAAAATCATTCTTCCAGCAACATAAGCATCTTATACCCATACTAAAACCTTAGTGCATCATTACAACTCAACCCAAACCAAATAAAACAAATCATACTGCATATGAATTATCAGAGTGGATCCGTCCTGCAGGCTTCCCATACAAAAGCAACAGCTACACCTTGAGACAACCTCATCTCAGGAACCAGAATATTCAACTCAAATTCACACACTAAATAACTCTCAACTCAGCTGCAGAACAAACCCTAATTCATTTACACAACCACAGAAACAACAACATGCTGCATCATGTTTATACACCACTGGTCTTAGAATAATCAGCTCCTCAATGTCAAATTACACAGCCAACAATGAGCCTCTCATCCAAGACCATCACCCCATTAATGGCGCTGCGTCGCATTTTAAAAAGTGTTACCTTTTGATTATGATTAACTGATGACAATTTTGACAATCAGAAACCTCATGTAGTTCGCGAGTACCGCAAACTTTCATTACAAGGTGACACAGACATACCCAAGACATTATACTTTGAGGGCCCCAATGCACCTACATATTCAACTCAAAACCACTGCAACCTTTCAGTATCATTCAACAGTGGCATGTGTAATGTCACATAGCCAAAGTAAAATGGCTTACTGGCTGCAAAATGACCCAAAGAAACCATGGTGCGAAACAATGGTGCCACAATAGCAGGACACATAACACAAGTAATCCTTAAACGTACAATATTTTCTGCGTTCTACCTTACAGATGTCAAAAAATTGACCTAATAAATAAGCTATATGTTCTAAATCAGCAAAAACACACATTTCCAATAAAATAGATTTATCAAAGTCCCTTCACACTGTAGATCCGCCACAATCTATACCACTAGTATGATAACCAAACACTAAGCATCAGTCTGCACTGTTTGCACAAAAAATCTTTCACCACTAAACTTAAATACAACTTAACCAAACAGCGCTCTAAGCACGTTGTGGATAAGAACATGCTTTGTTTCACCATGGCATAAACAACCTCCTCTCTGCCAAAAACCTCAATACACTTAACAAACAATATAGGTTTGCATACATCTCGGCTCTCTTTCTCTATGAAGAAATTGTACAGTGATGCAAAATTGCTTTAAAGAGCAGACAACACCACTGAGCACTGGGGCTAGTTCTCACCCACATGGTAATCTGTGAGAATCCATGTAGCTAAATGCCTGTCTAAAGGTTTTAACAAGGTGTAATAATAATCCATATTTGTGGCTCACAATATTTTAAAAAACCTAACAAACAAAATAATTTTACACTGATGAGACACCTTCTGCCAGGCCCGATGGACATCCCCCTGTAGTTTGGTAAAATACACTACACACATTCTTGAGATGAGTGCAATGGCACACATCTTTAGAGCTATGCTTGCAACCCCAGAGTGAGTTAAACCACCTCTAAGTGGGTCATCCCTACATTCTACACTAGTCAACAATCTGCAATACCTCGAAATCTTTCGCAAAGTTCTGGAAGTAAACATGCACATCTTATAACCATCCTTATTACATAGAATTTGTCTATAACACTGTATAGCAACTTTTAAACATGAGTTCATGCCTAGGCATCCACTTGTGAATAATCTATTTTCAACAGAATCTTTGGCTTTTCTGATAGATTTTTTGCTAAAGGCTCTGACTTTTAGCCACAATCTATTTTGAAACATGCCTCTGCAACCCACATCAGGTGTGCTCAGCCCTCACCTTGTTTAATGTGGAGTACTACATGTACCCCAAACTTTACTGGTTTATAAACAGTGTAACATATAATGTGAACAACCGCACTTGCCTTTAAGGCTTTTACCTATTTCCCTTCTATGCACCCACATGTGCACATACAGTAACTTTATGCTGTATATGACTAAAAGCCCATTACTAACTACTTTTTTTTTTTTTTTTTAATTGATGTAAGGGTTCATACAGTAATGTGAATAGCAGCAGCATGGATACTGTTATTAGTGTTTATTATATATTTCTATATATATTGATTCACATTTAATAACATGTATATTAATTTTAAATATTACTTTCTTTACCATAAAAAATAACTTTTTTTATTAGTTAGGTTAAGTAAGTAAAGTCTTTATTGTCTGATTAATAAAAATCATCTCAATTGTTAAAACATGGACAGCCATATGCACAGTAGTTCTTAACATTGGTTTAAGAAAAAAATATGTAGGAATAAATAAATAAAATAAGGAGAACCTACTAAAATTTCATCAATTTCAACAAACATGCTACTTATATTGTGATAATCTAGGGATAACATGCTGTACTAAAAAACATTGATATAACATAAACACACTCTACAAATAGCATTTCAGTTGTCAATAATCACCATATCTCCATGCTTACATATTATCATTACGTTATTGCACTGTTTTAGATCCAAATCAATAAAGTGACTCCGTGCTTAGTTCACCATGCTGTACAACATTGTTAAAATCACTTTTTTTAAAATAAAAATTAAATAATGCCCATTGTAATCAGTGTCGCGTTATTAAGGTGCCTCTGAGTCAGTAAAGTGACTACGTACGTCTTGGTGCTGCACCAAGCTGTAAGCATTATAATTCTATGGGCAGGGGAGAGATCAATAAAGTGCTTCCGTGTAATCAAGTCAATACTACTCTCCATTTGATTTCCAAATTTAATTTTTATCTACTATAAGGATAAACTTAGCAAATTGTCTAGTTAGTTGGATTGCTTTCCCGGGGGCAAAGAATTATTGCTTGAGGACATGTTCTCTCCTCATGTTTAATGAATGTGGGTCTCAACAATGCTTGCCTTTCCTGTAGTAGACAGGGGCAAATACACACAGTATGTATTAACGTTTCATTGGAAAGACCACAGAGTCTACAATTTGGCATTGGCCAAATGAGTATCCATCTCAGGGTTCCATCCTTTGTCGGGTATCGACCAAATCCTAACTTTAAGAAATTAGCGCTAATAAATGGCTGTAGGTGGGAAAGTAAGTAAAATTGGAGCTCTATTTTATTAAATGAATTAATAATCGACCAGGCAAGCTTTTGTACTGAAATAGCCCCCTTGTCCAACAATAAGGATAAAAAGTTTGTTGATCGATTTAAGAGATGTTTAAAGGTGGTTTTGTTTCTATCCTAGCAGGCGAAAGGCTGGTAGGTTAAAAGTGTTTACATTCTCAGTATGTAGAACCTCCACCCACTTGCATAGTCAGATTTTATATGTTCTTGCCAACACATGTTTGCAAGGCTACCAGGGTCGGATAGAAATAAGGAATATAAGCATTTTAAAAATGCCGATCATCTTACTAGAAATTGGCGGGACATGCCAAACTCCAGTCGGACGTTTGCATGTGCAATATTTTTCGAAATCCTAAAAGTAGATTCAAAAACCTTAATTTGCAAACTGTCCAGAATTTTGGAGCCTTTACCTCGGAAGATCACAGATCCGTAGGCTAAAGAGGGAATCATCTTAGCCTTCATAATTTTAACTAAGTACTCGAGGCTAGGGCATCAAAGCTTTTCTCGCAAGGTTCTAAAACCAAATGAAGGGGATGTAGCTTTGGCCTTTATATTTGTAAAATGATGATTAAAGGATACCCTATCCCCAAATGTAATTCCTAAATATTTGTAGGATTTTACTGATTCAATTACTGACCCATTAGCTTTCCATACTTGTGTACTGAGTTTAGATAGCCCTATCGTCATATTTTCATTTTTTTAATGTTCATTTGTAAGCCATTTGCTAAAATGTAGTTAAATGTTAAATGAATCTATTAGTCGCTGAAAGCCTATTGGAGTGTGACTAAGCAATACCGTGTGTTCGGCATAATGCAAATAATTCATGTTGTAACCCAAAAATGTTGGGGAGTGAGCATTACCATTCTGCAAATGAAGGTTTAAATCCGCCATAAAAAGATGAAAAAGACATGGGGGCATATTATCAAGGGCTTTATCGCCGCTTTAGCTGCACTTTTTGCCGCTAAAGCGGCGATAAGTTTATCGCCCTATTAGCAAGCTGTCGCTAACAGGCGTTAGCGACAGCTTTCAGGCGTTAGAGGCCGCAGTATTCCATCGCTCTTGCATGTCAGCGATAATTATCGCTAATGACATGCAAGGAAGGCGTTCCCTACTAAAGCGACTGAAAACAGTCGCTAATCCCACTACCCCCTATTAGCAAGGCAGGCGAAGCGATAAAATAATTCGCACTAAGCGCGTTTATCGCTAGATTTTATCACCTGCTAGTGAGGATGACTTACCTGTTTAAAGTATAGGAGGTGGATTCTAATGCTGAATCCACCTTAGCGATAATGCGAGAATATCGCTGCTTTTTCAGCGATATTCTCACATTTTGCCGCTATCGCTGGAAATTTTATCGCTATGGAGATAAACCTTGTTAATAGGGTGTTATCTCAGCGATATTTTCCAGCGATAGGCGGCGTTAACCAAAGTCGCGCTAAGCGCGGTTAGCGATAAATATCGCTATTCCTTGATAATATGCCCCTCGGTGCTAGTAGGCAACTTTGTTTCAGGCCGCTGAAAGTTTTTAAACGGCGAGTAGTGTAGCTGCCATCACCCAATTTCACTTGGACCCATGTATTTGAATATAACAGAATAAGCATGCCGAATAATTTTCTCGGTATGCTGCATGCTGCCAGCTTTTTCCAAAGTAGATTGCGAGGAACAGAGTCAAAAGCAAATATATAGCTTTTGTTTTTTTTGTTTAGCTTTCTCCGCTAACTGTGCAATGAAAATTACATTTGTGATTATTGACTGGCCTCTTCTGAAACCGGTTTGAAAAATCGGTATTATCTTGAGTGAATTAACCCATTTTTCCAGATCTTTGAGTAGGCAAGTAGCAAAACTTTTCACCTCTACATTGCTTAGGGATATGAGTCGATAGTTGGCTGGATTGTCAAGGGGACCACTCTTGTAAATGGGTTGAAAAATGCTCCCTTGCCGAGAGTTCGGAATTACTTTGAGCATGACCACATCTTTAAACAGAGGTGTTAAGACTCTTGCCCACAGATCTGTTTTGGTCTTATACACAGCGATGGGAATTCCGTTGGGGCCAGGTGCACCGTATAATTTGATTATACCTACAGCCTTTGTAGTCTCTTCCTCTTGTATAGGCTCCAACAGTAGCGGCCCGTGGTGGGAGTGCTGCCGGGTGGTGACGCAGGGCGGGGAGGGGCAGGGTGGGGGTAGTAAACTACGGAACACGGCCGCACAGAGGTAAGTAAACAAACAAATAAATAAAACGAATTTCCTTGCGCGCGCTGCATCGCATTTGGCGATGTGCGCCCGTATTCCATAGTTTACTACCCCCCACCCTGCCCCTCCCCTGCCCCGCATCACCGCCCGGCAGCACTCCCACCACGGGCCGCTACTGGGCTCCAATAGAAGTAGATATTCATCATGAGAGTTTTCATGAGGTTTTTCATTCTTCTTACACCCTGGGAAGGCTAGCATATTTTGTTGGATAATATTTTCTATATTGGTTGTCGGTGGAACCCCGTACACTTTACAGAGGTAAGAATCCCAGCTTGATTTGGGGTTGTTCTCACTATTTGCTCGCCTGCTGCCATGCTCTAGCTTGTTAATTGTTCCCCCCAAAAAAAATTTAAGTTGTTGGTTTTGCAGGCGTAATGTAGCTTTACCCATATGTCTTCATGATAGGCCCTATTTGCCTTCCAGATCTCGTTCTTATATGTTCTTCTCACTTTTTCCAGTAAGCACATTTTAAGATCTTTGTGAGCACAGATTGGTTGGTTATATATTCCCCTTCTTGCTTTATTGAGGGCCTTCGTTTGTAGGCATAATTTGTGAGAGTACTACCTGTTCCTGTTTGGCCTAATTGGGTTACACGTGGCAGTTGTTTTAGGTGGGAAGAGGTCTGTTAATGATGAACATAGACAGGGGCAAATTTCCACCATCGATTTTCCAGATTGAATCTTGGAGAGTGCCAATTCTATTTTGGTTTCTGCAAAGGCCAGGATCTCTGATTGTTTGTCTGGGTGCCATGTCATCCTTCTTAAATTAAAGGCAGTTGGCATTTGATCGAGATTTCTCGTCTTCAACTCGTATTCATCTGTTAAGGCCAATGATATCATTTGAGGATTATGATCGCTCTCCACTCGTGGGGCAACGTGGTACCCCTTAATTCGAGATCTTAATTGCTTAGAGGCAATAGTGTAATCAATTATAGAATTTTGCCTGGAGTTTTTAAAGGTTGGCACACCTACTTTATTAGGTTGAGTGTCTTCTTGTAACAACATAAGATCATATTTTTGAAGGTGGTAACAGCAATTCCAAGTTATATCTTTACTTGATTTATCCAAAGAATTCTTAGAGACCATATGCATGTTGAAATCACATGAGATAATTAGGCCAGTAGTAGGGTGTTGGTGGGTCAGAGTGTCAATTATTTCCCAGAGGGTGCTAAGCTGGGTTAGTTTGATCGAATTTTTGGACTTAGATGCACGTTTAGAATGACTATGGGGGTTTGTAGGTGCATTTTAATACATTGTAGCCATGTAAGTTGAAAGTCAATTTCCTGGTGCTTGGTGCCTAGTTCTGATGAGATATAGATAGAAAGCCCATCTTTTGCTTTACGATGTGCATATTGCGAAGGTGGAATATTTTTGGTATCCAATAATAGCCTCATTAGCTATTTTCCAAGTTTCTTGCAGTATTAGAATTTTAAAGTTCTGGAAGAAGGTTATTGTCTTTTTGTCTTGTAATAGTCTAGAGAGGCCAGGAACATTCCAAGAGCAAATGATGATGGACTTTTGCAATCTATCCAAACTGTTTGACCATCAATTGCTCCCTATAGATCTTCCTTTGGTAAGACTAGTCGGTAGTCAAGCCCAATCCCAATCATTGCCCGGCTTCTTCTGTATTGTTTTTTGCAGATATGGAAGCCCGAAATGCCGCTTGTAATGGTAATACCTAAAGATAATGCTGGGTTGAATATTGGACCAATAGCTCCTTTTTCGAACATTAGCTTGCCCTCCATGATTTCCAGGTGTCGTAGCGTTTATCTGGTGGCTCTTCTTTGCCACTGGCATTGGGATCAATAGGGTCGGATAGTTGTTATCAGTACTTTTCCTGATCTCAATCCCCCGTTCTTCAAGAAGGACCGTCTCCTCACTATGCAGTATAGTATAGGTTATTTCTGGAGGGAAGATGGAGAGATCATTTTTAAACTGGACAGAATCCAAGGCACCAGTTGTTAGGTAGTTAAGCACTGGAATTGCAGTTAGTAATTTTAATATATTACTGTGATTTAGTAGAGGACATAGAAAGTTGCTAAGGATGAGGAAAGCAAGATGGTGACTGCTTGACACGGCCGCTTTCAGCTCCCTGACCAGCTGGCAAAACTATCTATGAAGCCACCGCCTTAATAGCGGTTAAGATGTTTGAGGTTGCCACAACCCTGTTAGCCCTAACCTCATACAGTCATACGCCCTGCAAGAGCTGTTGTACAATCGCCTCAAGGCAAGGAGTGCTGCTACTTGCCTGTAGAAGGTTTCTGGAGGTGGCTGACGGTGTGGGCTGCTGTCTTTTGAGGCCGGGGCCGATTGTGATGGGACCCAAGACCGCGGGCGGCAGTGGTAGTGGAAGAACGCCAGCAATGTCTTTGCTGAGCGGAGCGACCCCTGCCTCGTGGCCATGGGTTCGGGAGCGGAGACTGCATCGGCATCTGCATCGCGACAGCCTGGGTGTCGGTTTCAGGTGATTAGCTGGACGGAGACCTCAGGAGAAAGGAAGGGAAAGGGCGGGACCGCGCCCCAGCAGCGCCTGCCTGGTTCAACGGTCCTGGAATTACTGTGAGCGTCCCCCGCAGGAGGCGATTCTAACCATGCAGAAGGAAAGGGGATGCAGAGAGATCTCAATGCTGGCGAACTGCCTCTGCCGGGTAAGGAGTCTCTCCCAGCATCTGCTGCCAAAACACGGCCCCCGGGAGGAGAAGGGATAACACCCGCCACATTGATCTGCATTGACAAGGTAACAACTGGGGCTAATATGCTGCTTACTGAGGATTCTGCAGGGAATGATGTGGGGAGTAATGAGAGAGACACAGCAAATGACATTGTTCAAACCCAGACTCAGAAGCTAGTCCCGGAGAATATAGCCACACAAGAAAAGGTTAATGTTGAGACTGATAAAAAATGTTATGTTGGGGCGAATGAGGGAGGAGATGTCCCACCCCCTATTACTACTCACCCACATCAGAGTAATGGAAAAAGCCAACGGTCATCAGCATGCTTCATGGGGTTGAAGAAGGGGGTCACTTGAGTTAAAACTTGAAACAAATTACTGTTTTTTCTCCCTGTCGGATGAAACGTGGTCGGCGGATGGATCAGGGTTAAGTACTGAATCAAGTGAGAATGAAAGCTTACCTGATTCCAGCAGAATGGATGCAATGGCAACAGCACGTAAAGTGGCGAGAAAATCGGGGGGCCATAACAGTAAGGGAGAAAAGACCTTAATTGGGATTACTCCCCAGTCGAACATCTGATTGGCACAGCTGCGCCTCAAGATGATCATCCAGCAATGCCACCCACCTTGGATACGATCATGCAACGTGTTTTATCACATCGTGAGGAGGCCCGGCAGGATAGTTGGTGATCTCAGATTGCTGCACGCAAGCTGCAGGGTTCAGTTAGGAAGATCGCTAAAACATGTAACTCAATCAGCGAAAAGCTGACAGATCTTGAGATTAGAACAGCTACCCTTGAGACCGATATTGCGGGCACCCGAGGACAAAGAGAGGCTCATGAATCCCAGATGATAGATATCCAGTGGAAACTGGGGGACCAAGAGAATCACCAAAGGTGCAACAACTTGTGATTGCTAGGGTTCCTGAAGGGAAGGAGGGATCAGATATCCGACTGTACATGGTAGACCTGTTGAGTAAAGCCTTTCCGGACCTGGAAGGTTGGAAATGCACCCAGGAGGTTCAGCGGGCGCACCGGGTGCCCTTTGTCTTAAGACAATCTATCAGACCCGACATGAAGCCCCATGCTGTGCTAGTTTATATTGGGAATTATCTACTGAAGCAAAATATTTTTGAGAAAGCTAGACCTGAAGCCAAAGGATCTGTAGGCAATATTTCATTCTTCGTCAGGACAGATTTTTGCCATGTAAATGTAGAGAGACGGTGGCGTTTGGGTCAAATGATCAAACCATTTCAGGAGAAAGGGACCCAGGCCTTTCTAATGAACCCGGCATGACTGAAAGTGGTCTGGGGGAGCGGACACAGTTTTTCACTTCAGAGATTAAAGCCAAAGAGTTTCTTGCTAGAGAGGGGCGAAAACCCAGAGAATCAGTAAGAAATCTTGTTTTGTAGGTAATGTTTGGGCTGTCAGTGGAATGTTTACCTGCTGCTCACATGGGTAAGATATCTATATGTTCAATAAACGTGGGTGGTCTAAATGACAAAATAAAACGTTTGAGGGTAGGAGAAACTCTAAGATCACTGGGTTGTGATATAATATGTCAACAGGAAACTCATATGCCATGGGGTAAGAGGGAAACCCTTACGATTAGTGGATATATTCTTATGGCATATTCAACCCAGACCTCCATGGTTAGGGGTGTCGCTATTTGTGTTAAAAAAATATTGCACCAGCTACACAAGTCCTAGAGGATAAGTGGGGTAGGTAGGCAGTGAATTCATTGCCTACAGGATTGACGCTGTGCACCATCTATGGCTTTAACCAGGATGACCCTAGGGTTTTGGACGATCTTGAGCTGGAACTAGCAAACTGGCCAGACCCATTAATAATCTGTGGTGATTTAAATATCCATCTGGAGGTAACAGGGACCCTTAGTAATAAACATCAGAGGAGGAAGCCTCAGGTGTATAGGGCATTAGCTGCATTCAAGTTTAGCCATGGCTTAGCTGACGTTTGGGCCACAAAGAGACCACTAGATCCAGAATTTACCTATTTTTGTTTCCTCACAAAAAGTATGTTAGACTAGACTATTTTTTAGCTTCTGCTACTCTCCTTGACAAGATTGGCATCTTGTTCAGTATAAGGGATTTCCTCCACATTCTTGGATGGGTACTGATATTATTGCATTTTCAAAGAAAGGTAAACCCGTAGATGATCCAGCCTCGTATCAACCCATTTCACTCATCAATTCGGACGCTAAGCTCTACTAATTTTTGCAATTCACTTCCAGAAGGATTATAGGTCATCTGGTTACTACCTGGCAGCATGGATTCATACCAGGCAGGGGGACTACAGACCACATCAGACGAGCTATAGCCTTGTTTGACATAGCATCAGCTACAGGGGGCCAAATGACTATGATCCTCCTAGATGCCCAAAAAGCATTAGATCGAGTGTCATGGAGCTATCTCTGGGTAATTTTGAGTCAAAAAGGGTTTGGACTACGGTTTATTACTGCTGTCAGAGCAATGTATCACAATCCATATGCCAGGATACAGATGATGGGTAGGGAATCAGAAAGAAATAGAGGTTGCTAGGGGGAAAGGCAGGGGTGCCCCTGCTCCCCTATCCTTTTCGCACTGTATATTGATCCATTTATTAGACAAATACTACATAGCCAAACGATTATACCAGTCTCCGTCCGTGGCTATAGCACGAAGGTCCTAGCCTATGCTGATGATATAGCGATAGTGACTACAGATCCTCGAAGCGCGATGTCCCAAGTAGAAGTTCTGGCAAAGGAGTGTGGGAGGAAGTCCGGGTACCTCCTTAATACGGAGAAAACTCAGATTGTTCACACTAGGAACATTGCTTTTCAGGATCCCCGTAGGACTGACACGGCTATATACCTCTGGATCAGGAGAGACTCAAATGTGGATTCTATTCGGCCAAGCAATATGGACCCCCTAATATCTAAAATCAGTACAGATATAAGACGAATAGATAGGATGCATTTGTCAATAATTGGCAGATACAATGTTCTCAAAATGGTCATATTTCCAAAGATACTCTACTTGTTTCGATCTATCCCTCTCGAGGTTGAAGGTATTCATGTTAAGAAGTTTGAGCCTTTGTTTTCAAATTTTATATGGCAATATAAGAAAATACATTGGTCATTTAAAGTTTTTAACCCTCCCTCAGGAACAGGGCGGATGGGCAGTCCCAAATCTCATATTTTATTATTGGTCCACAATGCTTCAACAGATGGGAGTTTTGCTCACAGCAGGCAATGGGTATATAGAAAATCAGGAACTTTCTGATACTTTGCCATCCATATATGAGATGGCCATTGGCAAGGCAGCACGGGGGTGTTACTTCGACGATTGGAGCCCAGCTACTTAAAAAAAACACGCTTTTTAAGAGCGTCTTGGAGTGTTTGGAGTAAAGTTGGCAAAATGCCGAAATTACCAAGGTATCTGAAGTATACAGCCTTGTGGCGATCTCCCCTTTTTCCTGCCTTTTTTTATGATGTGATGGGAAAGCAATGGGGGCAAGCTGGCATAAGCAAGAAAGGTGATATTTTTCTAACAGGACAACTGGGTTTGTTTGCCGAATTACGGGAGACCTATGGAATAGACAATAGATCTTATTTTAAATATGTGCAAATTAATGATTTTTTTAAGCATCTTTGGCGCGAAGTATTATCTCTAGCTAAAATACTTCTCTTAGAAGTCATCCCTCGCAAAGATTGTAGGATCAAGTATATTTATAAAATCCTTTTGGGCTATACCCCGAATGACTTTGAAAAGGTAGAATCAAATTGGGCAAGGAAGTTAGGGGAAGAGGACACGGACCTATATATGTCAATTGCAGTAGGAAGAAAGATTTACCTCTCGGCCAACCTGAAGGCTCAACAATATAAAACAGTGTATAATCTTTATTTTACCCTGGCTAAGCTATTCGGGTGGGGGAAAAGGGAAGATGACGTTTGTCCTAGGTGTGGAGAAGGCCCAGCAGAGGTGATTCACATTTTTATGGCTGTGAAAAACTGCAACCCTTAAAGAAAGGAATTGAAGTATTCTGGCGAGAAGTATTCGGCCGGGAAATTGGTATTACCCCACTTTGATGCTCTTCGGGTATGATAATAAAGATCATTTGGAACAGACCCAGATATATTTTATTTTCATGTCAGTTACAGTAGCTCGCCTGCTGATTGCAACAGAATGGAAAGATCCAGACCCCGCCACTTTTTATGCCTGGCTTGTCCATTTACTCCACATTTTTAATCAAGAAAGAGCTTTAAGGGGAGGTGATCTGAGAAGCTGGGCAGTAGGATCTGGGCCCCTATGTCTATTTAGATTAAAGGGGGAAGGGAGAATTGGGATTGGTCCATTTCAGATTCCTCATGCAGAATAGCCCATTTGTCCAGAGCTTTCGTTGACATTTTCATATTAGGAGGGTTGTGGCTTGTTATTATACATTGTGTCTCAGATCACCTGGAAAAATCTCCTGCTAGGTAGTGTGTATCCTGAAAACCTTGGTTTTCTCTGATGTGAACTTGTGATTGTTGTAAACTTTTAGTCGAGGAGATGGTAGGGGCAGCATTGGGTTTGGTGGTTTATGATGCTGAGGAATTGAAGTTTGCTAAGCCCCGTCCCAACCAATCGCAGGTAAGTGCATGTCTCTGCTGACTTGGCATTGCCCTTGAGTGTTCTTTGGGTCTAGGGGATAACTAGTTGCAATTACTTCTCTGTGATTTTTTTCTTTAGGTTGACTGTTCTTGTGTGGCCTCCAAGATGCTTGGTGCGTCTTGATCGATTCGTTCCTCAGTCGATTCTTTCTCTACTACTTTAGTCCGGATAAAAGCTGTTGTGTTAGGATTGAAGATTGGATAACTTTCTTTTGGTCTATCAGTTATACTTGTGTTGATTGATTTTTTTATTTTGTTTGCTTTATTATGT
The DNA here is from genome assembly GCA_963921515.1 of Calotriton arnoldi. Classification (NCBI taxonomy): domain Eukaryota; kingdom Metazoa; phylum Chordata; class Amphibia; order Caudata; family Salamandridae; genus Calotriton; species Calotriton arnoldi. The sequence goes on from CAWUFW010023529.1 coordinate 72,448, forward strand.
TCCTTGTTCTTTTGGGTAGCCCAATTGTTTTTGAAGTAGAAGATATGTTTGAGATATTTATTGCTTGGTTGTCTTCACCATCTTGGGCTGATGGTATTTGCATGACTTCATACTCTTGCGTATTCTGTATATTACCGGGAACTCTTTGTCTTGATGTAGGGGTTTTATCATTTCCAGCATGGAAAATAGGATATGATATTATTTGCTGCGCGACTTTATTATCTTGAGTCTTATTGTGGTGTGGTCACTCTTTGTTTAAACCGGACATTTCATATTCTTCAATCCTAGAATGATTAAGTGTTGGAACTGTTGTTTTATTTACATCGAGGCGTTGGCATTGACAGTCTTTTGTTGTAGTTGCTGGATCCTTGTTTTGTTGCTCAGACATGTGCTTACCTTCAACAACTAGAGACCTGACAAAGCTGGGGAAATATGTCATTTTATCTATGATGTGGGCGCGTGGGCATGTAATCATTTGGTTGTCTGTCAAATTGTGCCTTTACGACTACGTTTGTCAAGTTAAGTACTTTAGAACCAATCCGGGCTACATATAGGGTAAGAGTGTTGAGAAGCTCCACCTGTATGTTCAGTTTATCCGAATGGTAGTTGAGGGCTGTGGTTATCGAATCCTTGGTGTTTAACCTACTATCCCATATTCCTGTTTGAACCTATTTGGATCTACTGGAGTGCTTGCCCCTGTAGAGAAGTTTTCATCGTATTTCGCCAGAAGAGAAAAATCGACTGACTTTAGTGAGTTATTCATGAAATCTACATTCTCTATATCACTTTGTTCCTGCGCAGTGCATACACTCTCCATGATTTTTTTTTCTGGGGTCATGATCGATTTTAGGTCCAGATCAGATCTTCCTGTTACTGGACTAGGGCTGAAAGGGTCCATTTCACATCTACCCTTTTGGTCATTAGGACTTTGGATGTCGTGAGGTTTTTGATATGCAATATTTGTACTCTGATCTAATTTGGGTGGCCATTTAGGAGGGATTGGGAGAGCCTCATGGCTTATGCTAGAGTCAATACCTGATGATAAGTCAATCACTGTGTAATTTGGATTTAATCCAGAGTCTAGATCTACAATATCAGGGTAAGTGTCGATATTAGTCTCAATAGGTTTTCCCACATTAAATGCGGTATTTGATTGTACCACCGTTGGTAAGATGGATACTGTTGCTGATCCTTTCAAAGCTCCTCCCACACTAAGGGGCCGATTCCGATCTCGGTCGGAGGCGCACCCAATACCATTCGGTCGGGAAAAAAGCCATGCGAAAGCCTGTTTCCCGACCGATCCGTACAGCACACCGAACGAGTAAGTACGATGCGCACAACAGCAAAGAATCCGGCCGAGCCGTACTCACCCAAACCAGGTCCTGTTCCCCGACCGAGGCGAATCCGGAAACGCCGAATCGAGTCGCACGGAAGGAAAAATGCAGCTCCGTCCGGCCGAACGAGTACGATGCGCTTCCGTACGCGCCGAACCCGTCGCTACGCACGGCACGTCAAAGCATCCGGGAGAGGCGCACATAAGCTCCGATTCGCGCCACAACACGATCCACGGCTCCGAGACGAACACGCCAGCGACGAGGACGAGGCGAAGCGACGAGGACGACGCGAAGCAACAAGGACGACGCGAAGCAACGAGAAGGACGAACGACACGAACCAACCATGAATCCCTTCGTCCCGATCATACCAATATTCTACATTTACTACCGGAACAGGCACGGACGCGTACGGCGCAGAAGGTAAGCCAGACACCAACCACAAAACCCATACAACACGTA
>CAWUFW010023530.1:0-74236 GCA_963921515.1 Calotriton arnoldi
GTTCTGATGCTTCATCTATCGAGGGAACAAAAAACAAAGAGACAAACCAGGAGAGGGGGAGGAGAAAAACCGTAGAAAAGATCGAGTTCTGACAAGATATCAGAAAAGTCAAATGAGCAAACGTTGATAGCACATAATGATGATACTGCGACTATTATGTCTACAAATACTGCGGATGACCATTTAGTTGTAAATCTGTCAGATTATCCTTTGAATGTTAATGAAATCAATGTTTTGAATAAAGGCCTTGGATACTGTCCGGTGTACGGGGGTTTGTTCACTGATCTTCATGTTGATCTCTACAAGTTTGTTAGAAACGCTAAGCTCAAATGTCACTTTGCTCTCAACAACTATGAATCTACCAGAACAGTTATTACTGTACCACAAACTGATTTTACTGTGTCACATGTTAAGAATGTGGCCACGCTTCTTTCTTTGGACACTGACAATGAATCTTCATATGAACACGTTTTGGAGAGCATGAATATTGTACAAGATTACACCTGTGATAGTGGTCTACATAACCGTAGCAAATTCATGCCCCAGGGTGCACACCTCAATAGTCTTGATGTTTTCCACAATCTAGTAACAGAAGAACTTTACCGCTTAGAGGATAAGCATAAAACTAAATCTAAGAGGTATAATGTGGACAACCTCACATCACTGGAGAGGGCAGCGATTTATAATCTACGCACTAATGGTGACATTATAATACGAGAGGCGGATAAAGGGGTAATGTTGTTGTTATGAATAGGACTGATTATGAGAGTGAGGTAGAAAGACAGTTGAACAATACTTCACATTACACCAGACTTACTCACAATCCTTGCACAATTGCCACCATGAAAATAAACACCCAGTTGACACATTGGAAGGAGGTGGGTCTCTTATCTGACACAGAATACAGATTTATTTCCATCAGTAACCCTAGATACCCGTGCATATATCTCCTTCCTAAGATACATAAGAAGATGCCTTTCCCACCAGGAAGACCAATTATTTCGGGAATTGGCTCTATGACTGAGGCCCTTGCTAAGTTTGTGGACACCTTTTTGCAGCCATTAGTGACTAATTTACCCTCATACATCAGGGATAGTACGGATTTACTTAACAAACTTGTAGACTTAGAATGGGAGGAAACCATGTGGTTTGCTACACTAGATGTAGAATCCTTGTATACTTGCATTAAACGAGACCTTGGGGAGCGAGCTATGGATTTCTATCTTTCCACCAGACATGCCAGTCTATATGACCACAACCAGATGTTGTTAGAGATGATAGATCTCATCTTGGACAATAATTTTTTTATATTTAACACCATGTGGTACAAACAAGAGCAGGGGACCGCCATGGGATCTAAATTTGCGCCGTCGTACGCTAACCTCTTTATGGGGTGGGTGGAGCGCACCCATGTATGGTCCAGAGCGGCCTCAGAATGGACAAAACATATCCAATTCTGGGGCCGCTACATTGATGATGTTATCATTATCTGGACAGGTACTGGTCAAGAATTGAAAGAATACTTTAATTTTCTCAATGATAACATTCTCAATGTTTCTTTTACCCTTGAAATGTCTCAAACCAGGATACAATTTTTGGATTTGGAACTGTATGTCCTGGGTAATACCATTCAGAGTACACTTCATAGAAAGGAAACAGCTGTCAATAGTATCCTATACTATACCAGCTCACATCCCCCATCCACAAAGAAGGCCATCCCTTTTGGTGAGTTGCTGCGAATTCGTAGAAATTGTAGCGAGGAGGCCAATTTTGACTTACATTCCAGTTTGGCCATAGACAGACTTAAAAGAAGAGGTTATGATTCACATACACTTACCGTTGCTGGTAACAGAGTTAAGACCATCAAAAGAGAAGACATTTTAAAAAATAGGAATAGGAAACGAGAGCAGGAAGCCCAGAGACTCTCCTTCATCACTACCTATTCTACACTAAATCATGAAGTATTCAAACTACTGGGTAAACACTGGGCTTTGCTTAAAGGGGTACCTGGTGTTAACAACATGATTACTGAGAGACCTTCCATGACCTTTAAAAGAAGCAAGACTATGAGGAATGTCCTGTGCCCTAGCTACACTTCACCGAAAACACCACAACAACGTAGCTGGCTAACAAAACCCAAGGGTTTTTACACATGTAGTACCTGTAACATTTGCCAACTAGGTTGCAATAGGTTGACGACTTTCAGTTACAACACTAACACTCAACATGAGATTCGGCAATTTATTAATTGTTTGACCAGCTTTGTTGTTTATGTGATTATTTGTGGTTGTGGGAAGATCTATGTTGGTAGCACAACCAGACAACTCAAAGTTCGCATTCAGGAACATCGTAGAGCGGCACGCAATGGGGATACATCGTATGCCATTGCCTCACATGAATGTAAAATGGGTGTGGATAGAGCCTGTTTCCGCTTTCATGGCATAGACATTGTCTTGAATAACCAACGTGGCGGGGATAGGGCACTTATACTGAGACAACTTGAATCTAAATGGATTTGTATGCTACGTTCTTCAACCCTGGGCCTTAACACAGATAGGGAGATGCATTACTTTCTCTAAACATTTTGCCAAACCTGCCTGTAGTGTAGATGTGTGTCGCCCGGTTCGTGGGACACTTGTGCATGAAGTTATTTCCGATTTTTTACTCCTTTCCAAATCTAACAGACATGTCGTATGTGCTTGTTAATCCCACCTCTTCTGTCTGACTAACTCAATTACGTGTGGTTTTGTGTTGCATTAACTTTAAAACCATACAATTTTACATGTGGTTATATGCTGCTTAAACTTCATGGCTGACTTCTTTTAGCGTAAATGGTTTATTAGTCTGACTTTCTGTCCTACTATTTGTGTGTTTCTATGTTTCTATTACTGTTCCTATTAAATTGACCAAAGATGCTTGGTATCATCTGCAAACCTGAGTGTTGAAAATATTGTCAAATCTGTATATGGTTTTCGAATTATTGGTGGCACTGTAAACCTATTGCCACATATGTCTGTATCTGGGAACTGCTCTTTGAATTCCATTTACAGTCAAATCAGACGCATGGTATATCCTAACATGCTGTTCTTTTTCTGTCCTTTCTTTGTTTCCTGGTTTAACAAGAAAATTTATCATATTATTCATGCGATTTTCAAACTTGCTGAGTATTGTCTCTGTTTTATGATATTTTTCATTATTTTTGTGTGCCCTTGTGCTATTGTCCTTTTCTTTCACAACTTGCGTAGGAAATTTCAAAGTAGTAAAGGGTCACATTAGCTGTCTGTTTTTCTTCTTAAATATAGTGTTATAATTAAAAAAATTAAAAAAATAATAATTTTTCACTTCACCGGGTGTTGGCTCTTTTCACCACTTTTTTATTGTATGGGTAACATATGTTATGTATTGCCACGGCTACCCCTGTTGATGTCCTTAGCACTCTAACCGAGTGCATTTTTACGGATGCACAGTCTCCTTGAACTTCTATTGAACTCTTTCTCATCCGGAAGTAATTCGTGCTGATTTTTGCCGCGCGTAGTCACATTCCGGAAATGAGTATTTACTTAGTTATCTTGTGCAGTCTAGTCTTTAATTTACCGGAAATAGACTGACGTTACTTAACGGCGCATCTAAGCGCAGGATAGAGTCTACCAGACACGCTGGTTACAAGACGCGTTCCGGACACGGCACTGACTCATTTCACGAACATTACTTTTACACGGTAAGATCAACCCACTCCTCCGTATGTGATTTATTGCACGCCGTAATTACTTGTAAGGAGACGTTTGTATTTTTTAAATAGTCTTAAAATGGACGCACCGTGTACCTTTGTGCTCTTTTGCACTACGCGCACTGTGTATCCTTTGTGTGTTTTTATTTACGTTGTTCAGTTTTGGCGCTGTTTCCATTGTAGATTTGTACACTTTGTGCTTTTCATTATGGACGCCTTATGCTCGACGTATAATTTTACCCTAAACGGTGGTCATTTCTGCTATAGATTAGGCTTTATACTCTAACAAAATTCTATGCTCCACTTTCAGTTACATATTTAATGTATTTCTAATGTTCTTGCGCATTCTAGCGCACTATACATGACTGTTTTTATCTGTAGTCAATTTAGTCCTGTTTCTGACTACCGTTTCCTCTTTTAAATTCACACGTGGTTTTTGCTTACGTGTGATATCACTTTATTTTAAGTATTCCATCAGTGGATCCTTAAATGTTCTCCCGTATTTTAAGTTTTGTTAATAACACCTATAGATTGGTTTTACTTTGCGGTGTGTAAAACTACTAGCGTTGATAATTGTCCTTGCGCTTATTGCTCTATTTTCTTTGTCCATAGGTATCTTGATTAAAAACAATACTGTTCTCTACCACGAGATTTTCTCAATGCAACGTAGGTATGTCGTATGCACACTCCTGCTTTAATTGTGCTTCCGTTACATCGTTAAAAATGTTTCCGTGCGCAACGGGACTTTTTTCATTATATTTTTTAAATCTGTTTTTTCAGAACGGATTTATTTCTTGTTCTTGCTCCAGTTACTGCTGATTGCCCTATATTTCTACCTTAATGGTAAGCCAGCTACCCTTGTATTGTAATAGTGTCTCTCTGAGCACGGGTTCTCGTTTTTCTTTTAGTTCTAACTGTGAATTACTACGTTTACCATCTCGTTGGACTCTTTTTGGGTTCTCATCACTCGCCTATATCCAAATACACCTTTTTTATGCCACGGGTGTTTTCACTTTTTCTTTTTGATGGCACGTTAGTCTATCCCCTTCACGGTTTCACTATTCTTTTATAAATTCGTCACTTATTGGTCGCGTTCTTTCCTCTTGTTTTTCTTTTCTCTTTTTCCTTATCTTTTGCTATTTTCCACACAATAATGTGTTTCGTGTGGTCATTTATTAATATTCTAAATTACACCCTTATTGTATGCCGTTACAGCCCTGAAGAAGCCCATGTTTGGGTGAAACGCGTTGGCTGGTCTCATCAATTGCATATCAAGTATCTGAAAATAAAAGACCAGAAACGACTTTCTGTTAATAATCTTTTATTGATGTGCTCCTCATTGTACGAACTGTGTGTGTACATATATTGCCTCTCATTTAACTTGTTTTTAAATTCATTTTTGTGGTCTACAAGTGGCAGATCATTTGAGGTGGGCAATATTTCTTTTTGTTTACATAAGTGACTAGTCCAGGAGGTGCAGTCTTTCTAGACCCAGCCGCTTTCAATTTTGTTTTTCCACTAATAAAGGGTCGACTAGCACGCCTGACACACGTTTAGATAAATATATACACTATGATTTTTGATGATGACAGAGAGGAACTTGCTAAAGATCTTTTCAAACCGAACAGTGAGATGAAACAAGTAGTCTCCAGTGGGGGGAAAAAGAACGAAGGGCTCAAGATGAAGTTTCAGAAATTAGAGAGGCTCAAAAAGAACGAGCTATCTAAGTGGTGGGACGGGGTTACCCTCAAAAGATACCTTGATAACAAAAAGGTCCCTAGGGGTTTGAGGATACTCACGTTCCCCAATTTTGATGACCTTGACCCGGATCTCCTGTCTGAATGGGAGGATAATTTGCATAACTCCTCATTTATTATGATGAGGATTCTGATAGCTCATGCTGACAGAAAATGCTCTAAACTACAATCTGAAATAAAAATTTTAGAAGATGAAATTAGACAGCTTAACTTGACAGAGGCTACGATTAAAAATTATGCAATCTTGAAAGATCAGATTACTAACCACCAGACAATTGTTAAGAGCAGGAAGATGCACAAAATCATGCGAGATGACCGTGATTATGATAACGGCCGTATCTTTACATTTGCAGCCAAATTTGACAACATACAGGTTCCCGTAAATAATACATTAATTCCACACAATACAGGGAGCATCTCAAGTATTAGTGTTAGTTCTGATGCTTCATCTATCGAGGAAACTAACAGAGAAGGTATCACTGAAACAAGTGTACAGGGAGCATGCTCCTCGACTTTTTTAGAGGAGGTCCTCCGTTTCAGAATTGGGAACAAAAAACAAAGAGACAAACCAGGAGAGGGGGAGGAGAAAAAACCGTAGAAAAAGATCGAGTTCTGACAAGATATCAGAAAAGTCAAATGAGCAAACGTTGATAGCACATAATGATGATACTGCGACTATTATGTCTACAAATACTGCGGATGACCATTTAGTTGTAAATCTGTCAGATTATCCTTTGAATGTTAATGAAATCAATGTTTTGAATAAAGGCCTTGGATACTGTCCGGTGTACGGGGGTTTGTTCACTGATCTTCATGTTGATCTCTACAAGTTTGTTAGAAACGCTAAGCTCAAATGTCACTTTGCTCTCAACAACTATGAATCTACCAGAACAGTTATTACTGTACCACAAACTGATTTTACTGTGTCACATGTTAAGAATGTGGCCACGCTTCTTTCTTTGGACACTGACAATGAATCTTCATATGAACACGTTTTGGAGAGCATGAATATTGTACAAGATTACACCTGTGATAGTGGTCTACATAACCGTAGCAAATTCATGCCCCAGGGTGCACACCTCAATAGTCTTGATGTTTTCCACAATCTAGTAACAGAAGAACTTTACCGCTTAGAGGATAAGCATAAAACTAAATCTAAGAGGTATAATGTGGACAACCTCACATCACTGGAGAGGGCAGCGATTTATAATCTACGCACTAATGGTGACATTATAATACGAGAGGCGGATAAAGGGGGTAATGTTGTTGTTATGAATAGGACTGATTATGAGAGTGAGGTAGAAAGACAGTTGAACAATACTTCACATTACACCAGACTTACTCACAATCCTTGCACAATTGCCACCATGAAAATAAACACCCAGTTGACACATTGGAAGGAGGTGGGTCTCTTATCTGACACAGAATACAGATTTATTTCCATCAGTAACCCTAGATACCCGTGCATATATCTCCTTCCTAAGATACATAAGAAGATGCCTTTCCCACCAGGAAGACCAATTATTTCGGGAATTGGCTCTATGACTGAGGCCCTTGCTAAGTTTGTGGACACCTTTTTGCAGCCATTAGTGACTAATTTACCCTCATACATCAGGGATAGTACGGATTTACTTAACAAACTTGTAGACTTAGAATGGGAGGAAACCATGTGGTTTGCTACACTAGATGTAGAATCCTTGTATACTTGCATTAAACGAGACCTTGGGGAGCGAGCTATGGATTTCTATCTTTCCACCAGACATGCCAGTCTATATGACCACAACCAGATGTTGTTAGAGATGATAGATCTCATCTTGGACAATAATTTTTTTATATTTAACACCATGTGGTACAAACAAGAGCAGGGGACCGCCATGGGATCTAAATTTGCGCCGTCGTACGCTAACCTCTTTATGGGGTGGGTGGAGCGCACCCATGTATGGTCCAGAGCGGCCTCAGAATGGACAAAACATATCCAATTCTGGGGCCGCTACATTGATGATGTTATCATTATCTGGACAGGTACTGGTCAAGAATTGAAAGAATACTTTAATTTTCTCAATGATAACATTCTCAATGTTTCTTTTACCCTTGAAATGTCTCAAACCAGGATACAATTTTTGGATTTGGAACTGTATGTCCTGGGTAATACCATTCAGAGTACACTTCATAGAAAGGAAACAGCTGTCAATAGTATCCTACACTATACCAGCTCACATCCCCCATCCACAAAGAAGGCCATCCCTTTTGGTGAGTTGCTGCGAATTCGTAGAAATTGTAGCGAGGAGGCCAATTTTGACTTACATTCCAGTTTGGCCATAGACAGACTTAAAAGAAGAGGTTATGATTCACATACACTTACCGTTGCTGGTAACAGAGTTAAGACCATCAAAAGAGAAGACATTTTAAAAAATAGGAATAGGAAACGAGAGCAGGAAGCCCAGAGACTCTCCTTCATCACTACCTATTCTACACTAAATCATGAAGTATTCAAACTACTGGGTAAACACTGGGCTTTGCTTAAAGGGGTACCTGGTGTTAACAACATGATTACTGAGAGACCTTCCATGACCTTTAAAAGAAGCAAGACTATGAGGAATGTCCTGTGCCCTAGCTACACTTCACCGAAAACACCACAACAACGTAGCTGGCTAACAAAACCCAAGGGTTTTTACACATGTAGTACCTGTAACATTTGCCAACTAGGTTGCAATAGGTTGACGACTTTCAGTTACAACACTAACACTCAACATGAGATTCGGCAATTTATTAATTGTTTGACCAGCTTTGTTGTTTATGTGATTATTTGTGGTTGTGGGAAGATCTATGTTGGTAGCACAACCAGACAACTCAAAGTTCGCATTCAGGAACATCGTAGAGCGGCACGCAATGGGGATACATCGTATGCCATTGCCTCACATGAATGTAAAATGGGTGTGGATAGAGCCTGTTTCCGCTTTCATGGCATAGACATTGTCTTGAATAACCAACGTGGCGGGGATAGGGCACTTATACTGAGACAACTTGAATCTAAATGGATTTGTATGCTACGTTCTTCAACCCTGGGCCTTAACACAGATAGGGAGATGCATTACTTTCTCTAAACATTTTGCCAAACCTGCCTGTAGTGTAGATGTGTGTCGCCCGGTTCGTGGGACACTTGTGCATGAAGTTATTTCCGATTTTTTACTCCTTTCCAAATCTAACAGACATGTCGTATGTGCTTGTTAATCCCACCTCTTCTGTCTGACTAACTCAATTACGTGTGGTTTTGTGTTGCATTAACTTTAAAACCATACAATTTTACATGTGGTTATATGCTGCTTAAACTTCATGGCTGACTTCTTTTAGCGTAAATGGTTTATTAGTCTGACTTTCTGTCCTACTATTTGTGTGTTTCTATGTTTCTATTACTGTTCCTATTAAATTGACCAAAGATGCTTGGTATCATCTGCAAACCTGAGTGTTGAAAATATTGTCAAATCTGTATATGGTTTTCGAATTATTGGTGGCACTGTAAACCTATTGCCACATATGTCTGTATCTGGGAACTGCTCTTTGAATTCCATTTACAGTCAAATCAGACGCATGGTATATCCTAACATGCTGTTCTTTTTCTGTCCTTTCTTTGTTTCCTGGTTTAACAAGAAAATTTATCATATTATTCATGCGATTTTCAAACTTGCTGAGTATTGTCTCTGTTTTATGATATTTTTCATTATTTTTGTGTGCCCTTGTGCTATTGTCCTTTTCTTTCACAACTTGCGTAGGAAATTTCAAAGTAGTAAAGGGTCACATTAGCTGTCTGTTTTTCTTCTTAAATATAGTGTTATAATTAAAAAAATTAAAAAAAATAATAATTTTTCACTTCACCGGGTGTTGGCTCTTTTCACCACTTTTTTATTGTATGGGTAACATATGTTATGTATTGCCACGGCTACCCCTGTTGATGTCCTTAGCACTCTAACCGAGTGCATTTTTACGGATGCACAGTCTCCTTGAACTTCTATTGAACTCTTTCTCATCCGGAAGTAATTCGTGCTGATTTTTGCCGCGCGTAGTCACATTCCGGAAATGAGTATTTACTTAGTTATCTTGTGCAGTCTAGTCTTTAATTTACCGGAAATAGACTGACGTTACTTAACGGCGCATCTAAGCGCAGGATAGAGTCTACCAGACACGCTGGTTACAAGACGCGTTCCGGACACGGCACTGACTCATTTCACGAACATTACTTTTACACGGTAAGATCAACCCACTCCTCCGTATGTGATTTATTGCACGCCGTAATTACTTGTAAGGAGACGTTTGTATTTTTAAATAGTCTTAAAATGGACGCACCGTGTACCTTTGTGCTCTTTTGCACTACGCGCACTGTGTATCCTTTGTGTGTTTTTATTTACGTTGTTCAGTTTTGGCGCTGTTTCCATTGTAGATTTGTACACTTTGTGCTTTTCATTATGGACGCCTTATGCTCGACGTATAATTTTACCCTAAACGGTGGTCATTTCTGCTATAGATTAGGCTTTATACTCTAACAAAATTCTATGCTCCACTTTCAGTTACATATTTAATGTATTTCTAATGTTCTTGCGCATTCTAGCGCACTATACATGACTGTTTTTATCTGTAGTCAATTTAGTCCTGTTTCTGACTACCGTTTCCTCTTTTAAATTCACACGTGGTTTTTGCTTACGTGTGATATCACTTTATTTTAAGTATTCCATCAGTGGATCCTTAAATGTTCTCCCGTATTTTAAGTTTTGTTAATAACACCTATAGATTGGTTTTACTTTGCGGTGTGTAAAACTACTAGCGTTGATAATTGTCCTTGCGCTTATTGCTCTATTTTCTTTGTCCATAGGTATCTTGATTAAAAACAATACTGTTCTCTACCACGAGATTTTCTCAATGCAACGTAGGTATGTCGTATGCACACTCCTGCTTTAATTGTGCTTCCGTTACATCGTTAAAAATGTTTCCGTGCGCAACGGGACTTTTTTCATTATATTTTTTAAATCTGTTTTTTCAGAACGGATTTATTTCTTGTTCTTGCTCCAGTTACTGCTGATTGCCCTATATTTCTACCTTAATGGTAAGCCAGCTACCCTTGTATTGTAATAGTGTCTCTCTGAGCACGGGTTCTCGTTTTTCTTTTAGTTCTAACTGTGAATTACTACGTTTACCATCTCGTTGGACTCTTTTTGGGTTCTCATCACTCGCCTATATCCAAATACACCTTTTTTATGCCACGGGTGTTTTCACTTTTTCTTTTTGATGGCACGTTAGTCTATCCCCTTCACGGTTTCACTATTCTTTTATAAATTCGTCACTTATTGGTCGCGTTCTTTCCTCTTGTTTTTCTTTTCTCTTTTTTCCTTATCTTTTGCTATTTTCCACACAATAATGTGTTTCGTGTGGTCATTTATTAATATTCTAAATTACACCCTTATTGTATGCCGTTACAGCCCTGAAGAAGCCCATGTTTGGGTGAAACGCGTTGGCTGGTCTCATCAATTGCATATCAAGTATCTGAAAATAAAAGACCAGAAACGACTTTCTGTTAATAATCTTTTATTGATGTGCTCCTCATTGTACGAACTGTGTGTGTACATATATTGCCTCTCATTTAACTTGTTTTTAAATTCATTTTTGTGGTCTACAAGTGGCAGATCATTTGAGGTGGGCAATATTTCTTTTTGTTTACATAAGTGACTAGTCCAGGAGGTGCAGTCTTTCTAGACCCAGCCGCTTTCAATTTTGTTTTTCCGCCTTCAGACATGCCGGGCTGGAGAGGCATATCTCGACGGGATGCTGGTAGGGACACCTCCGACAGTAGAAGACGGGCATGACGCAGCTGAACAATGTGATGCGGTAAGTCAGTCGGTAACTTACGTTCAGCAGGGACAGGAGATCGCATCCCAATGTATGGAACAGGTTGGTTTTGTACAGCTTGAGCTGTTCGGCGTAGTTGGGTAGGTGTGTTGCGGTTGCCATTTCGCAGCGGTTCGTTGAGGTGGCGTGCTCCGGCTGTGTGTGCAGTCTGCAATGTGCACGCTCCGGGGTTGCTGTGAGCTCTGTGTAGTCGTAGGGAGACAGGACTTGTGTTCTGTTGGCTTGTTTGGAGGACACGGGCCCTCTTCCCACATGCTTCTCAGACAGTTCAAGGTCAGTGATGTGTGACTCCTTCCAATTAACTTGCATGTGGCCGACATGGGGAGTGTTTTCTTCTTTCTTCCCCGTCCGTTGTGTGCTTCTGTGATATGCGCTATCTGCCCTGTGGTCGGTCTCCTCGGCATGCCTGTGTTGGTCTATTCTTGGACAATGGCTGTATTCACCGGCTTCTGTCGTAGGGCTGTGGTTTCGGAGTTGGAATGGAAGGTCATTCAGTGCTGTCTGCTCTCCCTTGTGTGGGCGGCAGGCTGCCTTTCCGCTCTGCGTTGGGCCTTGTGTGTGAATGTTATTCTTGGGCCACCTGTTGTCGGTCCCCGGGCTCTTTGGTGTTCCGTTTTATATGTCTTGTTCATATGTGCAGGGTGGTATGGGTGTTTCTGTGTGGTACTGGCGTTCCTCTTCCCGAAGGAGCCCTGCTTCTCCTAGTTGGTGTTGCCGCCGCTGTGTGCTACGCCATGTTTGTTACACTGGGGTGTGTCCTGCTGTTGCGTGTCTTCACTGACATGTGTGCGTCGGTTGTGTGGCGTTGGGTGTTGTCCGTGAATTGGGCGTTGGGGACATGTCTGTGGCCGGCCTGTCACGTGTCATGTGCGTTCGGGGTGGGGCTGATGTGTGTGCTGCTTGGTTGTGTCCCTGTGTCTGTGTGCGACGCATGCATGGCGCTGCGGTTGGCCTCTGCGTTGTGCGCATGTGTGGCGGCGTCATCGGCGCTTTGGGGCCGTGACGGGGTGGTTGGTTCCTAGTCCCAGGTGGTGTGTACACATGTGTTCTGCGATGTTACGATTTGGCCTGTGTGTCATATGTGGATGCGATGGTGGATGTGTAGTGTACACGCGCTGGTGGGGGTTGTCCGCTTTTCCGCCCTTGCACTGTGTGCGCTGTTTGCGTGCACTTGTTCTGTGTGTGCCTACCTGCGTCTCCGCGGTACGTTGCGTCCTTGGTGGTGCATCAGCAGAAGCATGGGGAGTGCCTGCAGTGCTGGATTCATGCTCGGGGAGCCGCTTCTTCGTTGTCCGTGCTCGGCATCCGTGTTACCGCTTCGGTTTGTCGTACGGTATCTCTTGGCCATGGGAGCCGTTTGTTTGCGGCATCGTAATTTATGCGCCGGGCGGGACGTGTTTCGTCGGACGGTGTGTGTCAGTTGGGCTGCGCCGCTACATATACGGGCGCACTTTGATGGCGGACGGTGTTGCTGGCTTGCCGGCGGTGTTTGGCCTACTTTTCACATCGTAATTGGACGGGCGTGTGGACTGCTGCGTGCCGGCGGTAACTGGTGGTTTTTGCATCCGCCAGCACGGCAATGGTGCTTCCGCCCGCCATCGTAATGTGCCCCATAGTTGTTTAAAATATTGTTTTTGAATTATTGTTATGTTTTTTAGTATATATTTTAAATGTATATGGCATAATTTTTTTGTTTAATTATTCTTCATGTTTCTTACTATATTAGTTACATTTTTAGGGGCCGATTATGATGAGTGTCGGAGAGCCTCCGACCTGAGGATGGAGTCTTTCCGACACTCATCGTCTGTTTCAATTCTGACCAGCTGATCACAATACAGCCAGTCAAAATTGAAACTAGCGGGTCATTCTGGCTGGCTTTCAACGGGCTCAAGGAGCCCATTGGCCAGTCAGAACCAGCCCGTAATCCATATTGTTGGCGTTTTACGCCGTCCGGATTACGATACACGGTTTCGGGTAGGCTATCCATGCTGGGCTTTCCTAAATGGAAAGCCTGTCGGAAAGCGTGTTTGAGGGCCCCTAGCAGGGCCCCTTTTCCTTTCGGCCTCTGGTTGGGGGCTGAGGGGGGTTGTGGGGTTTAGAGGGATAAAGGGTGGGAAGTTAGTTAATTTTAATGAATTTATATTTAATTTTTCATAACATAATTTTCGTTTAATTGATAAATAAATATGTTAATTGTGCAAGTAATTAAAAAAAAATTAGATGTGGGTTGAGGGTTTTGTAGGGTTATGGAGTGGTAAGTAAATGAATTTTACACTTTTAATAATAATTTATTTTTAATTTTTTATTCAACATATATTTTAATTTATTTACTTTTTTTGAATTATTTTCATTTTGTTTAAGATATTTTATTTGTTTTTAATGTTGCACTGAGTGTTAGTGGGAATAGTAAATTTTACCCCTCTGCAATTCAGCACTTTCCCACTGACTGGAGTGGGAATAGTAAATTTTGCCCCTTCGCAATCCAACACTTAACCTACTGTTGCACTGACTGGAGTGGGAATAGTACATTTTTTCACTCCGCAGTCAAACACTTTCCCTACTGTTTCACTGACTGGAGTGGAAATAGTATATTTTGCCCCTCTGAAATCCAACACTTACCCTACTGTTGCACTAACTGGAGTGGGAATAGTAAATTGTACCCCTCTGCAATCTAACACTTACCCTACTATTGTGCTGACTGGAGTGGGAATAGTAAATTTTGCCCCTCTGCAATCCAACACTTTCCCTACTGCTGCACTGAATGGAGTGGGAATATTTTTTTTTTTTTGTTAATTTTAATATTTATAGTTGTGTTAATTGTACTGGGAATAGCAAATTGTAGTATTTTCCAATGTTATATTTTGAATAATGCTATATTTATTGTAGTTAGAGTAGTAAATCTTATTTTTGTGTTTTATAAAAATATTGTTACTGTTGTGTTGTGTTAGATGGGAGTACTTATTCGATATTTATTCAGTATTAAAAATGTTTTTTTTTAATGGCGTGGGAAATTTATATGTATTTGTTTTAATTTTTAATAATGTATTTTATGTTGTAATTTATATAATTATGTGTTTGATTTGTTATAATAATAACAATTAACAATGTCAATAATTTTTGTTTGTAAATTATTTGTAATTAAATTGTAAAAAATATGTGTTGTTTACTTTTTATTTTAAATTAAATTGGTTCCTTTTTAATATTTTATGTTTTAGTATATTTGAATATGTATACTTATATTTGTGATAATATTATATTATTTACGATTTTTTTATTTATATTATAATTTAAAATATCAGTTTATATTTTATATATATGTATGTTCATATTTATGTATATATATGTGCATTTACATTTTAAAAGTAAATTTAATTGTTATATTTGTTAAAATATATTATATTTGTTAAAATATACATTTAAATATATTTTATTTTTATGAATTAATGTTAGTATTTAATATATGTTTATTTAATATTTAAAAAACAAATATATATATACCTTTTTAAGTATAGTCAGTAAATATTTTTGTATCCTATAATTTTCCCTAGATATTTTTTTACAACAATATTTTTAAGGGCGATTTTCTGCCAGTGAACACTCCACTGTTAACTTATTCTGCCTTTTCCTAAGCAGTCCCCTCAATTTTAAGCTCCTACACTCGTTGTTGAACCAAGCATTTTTCTTACCCCCTGATCATAATCACATTCCTCAGTCACAGGGCCTGATTTTAGTGTCACCCTCAAACAATTTACCACCTGCTCAATCACCTGGACATACCATATTAGGACATTATTCAGTTCCTCTGGTTTACCGAAAGACGTATAGTCGACATCAGGTTGTTAAGCAATTTCAAGCTATCCTCAGATATATGGGTGGTTATATGTCAAGGATACTCTATCTGCACTGGGGCCACTGTATCTCTTTGCCCCCCTTGCTCTATTCTGAGTATTACCTGCAGGGGCCAGTGATCACTACCTTCAATTTTCAGCACTGCAAACCCTTATACTTCAGAAATGTGCCAAGCATTTATGAAGGCATAGTCAATTGGACAACTCTGATTACCTATACAAAAAGTCTTTCTTGTGAGTCGGTCGATATCTACTCATCCATTGACACAGAACAGCCCTATGGATCCTTAGAGCTTTACTAGGGTTTCATCTCGTAAGGTACGACCTGATCTAGGGAAAGTAGCCGGGGGCACCTGTGCCATGGCTAATAATTCTTTAAACAATTTGTCACTAAAAGACTGATCCAATTTATGATTAAAATCCCCTAAAATCATTACCAACTGTGTTGCATTTGCTGTACAGATTAACTGCAAATCTTCTTCTAACAGTCCCAACTGCACTTCATAATCTATTGTATACCCTGGCTGGATATATATATTAAAAAACAAAAAACAAATTATCCCTTGATTTACTCAATCAACAAGAACACCCTATCATTAGTGGAATTCTTAATTCATATAAAGCACATAGAATTTTTTTTGAGGGGATCTCACTCAAAAACCCTAACACACTCAAACAATAATACCACTATAACATGCAATACAAAAAGGGTCAATGTATTTCTTTAGTACATGTGAATATTATTAAAAACACAATTTATATAGTAAAACACCTAAAATACAACACAATGCATCAATTCAACATAATTAAAAACAATACAATTCATCAGATCAGGACATAACATAACATCTTATGACACTTTTACCACAGAGACCCCTAAAAAATAGGGAAAAGAACAATGATAGACAGTACACTTTGGGGCCGATTCCGATTCGGGCCGGAAAACATACCGACCGACTCGGTACGGGAATATAGTCTGACCGACACGTACCTGCGCTGCCCGACCTGGGTAGTACGATGAAATGCATGTGAATCACGAGCGACTCGTACGGAACACAAGCCGAACGACAGAACCGGACGGAAACAAGCTATCCGGCCGGGAAACCACGCGAATCGAACCGACCGACACGCACCAGGAATGAAGCCGAACGAAACGTACCGCGAACTCCGACCCGCGCAGTATGATGTAATGCGTTGAAAACCAGACCGAGTCGCACGGAGCCCAAGCCGTACGACCAACACGCATACAAAACCCAGCCGAAGCAACCCAATACACCGCGACCGATGCGTACGCCGCACAATAAACCTAGCAGAAACACAGCGTGAACGACTCGGAGAAGCTGGCACGAGACAACTGCAGCGTCCTACTCGGTCAGAAGAACGTCTCCCACATGCACAAAAAATACAAAGGAAAAAAAAAAGGGCCAAACAAGCAATGACAAAGTCAATAAATACAGGGGGAAAAAAACAGGGAACAAGGACACACCCCCAACTCCACCTATATAAAGGCCACAAATCCCTACCATGATCCTTTGCAAATTCAACTGACCTGCCAGCACAGAATACCATCACACAGCAACCACAGACACACTCACAGCTCATCCATCACACAAGCCACACACCATTAGCACCTCAACAAAGAGCACCCTCACATACACCCAGCAAAACCTACACTCACACACCCTCACTTGCACACACACACACATCAATCACCACCACCACCCATCACCATGCCCCCAAAGAAGAATCATAAGTTCCTAGACAGTGAATTGGAAGTCCTGGTAGATGAGATCCTCAGGGTAGAGCCACAGTTGTTTGGTACATTGGTCCAACAGACCCCCATGTCTCAGAAAACCAAGATGTGGGAGAGGATCGTCCACAGGGTCAACGCACAATCACCATGTTTGCGCACAAAGTAAGACATCCAGAACAGGTGGTATGATGTGCGCAGGAGGGTCAGGGACCTACTAAAGAAGGATTACATCGTGAGTCAGCGCACCGGCAGTGGCCCTCCTGCCAAACCACTATACCTCAGGCCCTGGGAGGAGAAGGTGCGGGCCATCCTACCACCAGTGAGCGTATATGGACTATCAAACATCCCAGAGCCTGGTGAGTACACAACTAAGATACCCAATATTGTGTGGCAATACACACACATCACTGTCAAGGGGATAGTCAAACCATGCACCCTTAGCAAATCCACAGCAACCAAAAGATAATCATCCCAAGATGTGTATGTTAGTCAGAGAAACACAATACCTGCCATCTCATAGTGATATGTAACAGTGTCATGACAGGTACAAACCTAACAATAAATAGAGCAAGCCAGTGGCACAAATATAACAAACAAACACAATCAGATATGTTGCCACCACCAGAACACCACCTCACAGGGAAGCTCACTGAAAGGAAGGAATTCTGGATACGCTGGTGAAGTCAGTGTAGGCAATAGCATGATGGGAGTTGTAGTCACAGATATTGGTCACCCTCACAATTGGCCCATCAACACCACGCTCAACCATGCTCACATCACAGGGAGTTGAAAAGAACTGACAAGATGGCTGACACTGGGTACTGCTGTGGGGAGCACAAGGACCTGCTGGGAACTGGGCACCAACAAACAACAGGAACACACTGTCAGCCATCTTGCCATTGCTGTCACACTCACACACAGTGAAGTCCACTGAAAAGGAAGGAAGTATGGGCATGCTGGGAAGGGGGGTATAGGCAATAGCATGATGGGAGTTGTAGTCACAGACATTGGTCACCCTCACAATTGGCCCATCAACACCACTATGAACCATGCTCACATCACAGGGAGTGGAAAACAACTGACAAGATGGCTGAAACTGGGTACTGCTGTGGGGAGCACAAGGCCCTGCTGGGAACTGGGCACCAACAAACAACAGGATCACACTGTCAGCCATCTTGCCATTGCTGTCACACTCACACACAGTGAAGTCCACTCAAAAGGAAGGAAGTATGGGCATGCTGGGAAGGGGGTTGTAGGCAATAGCATGATGTGAGTTGTAGTCACAGATATTTGTCACCCTCACAATTGGCCCATCAACACCACTCTGAACCATGCTCACATCACAGGGAGTGGAAAACAACTGACAAGATGGCTGACACTGGGTACTGCTGTGGGGAGCACAAGGCCCTGCTGGGAACTGTGCACCAACCAACAGCAGGACACCACTGACTGACATCCTGAAAGCCAAATTCCACTCCCTTCAATGGAAGCACGTTCCATGGTGGGATATCTGGCTGGGTGGGAAGGAGGACTGACAGCTCTGACCATAGTTACAAGCAGCTTTTCCCACACACCCCCTTAACACAAACTCCACACAACTCACCTGGGAGAATGCAATGCCTCACACTTTAATTAAATATCCCACAAATAACAACCACACTGGGTTATGCTGTGTGAAGCACAGGGACACTTTTGGGACTTGTAGCCAAACAAACGCCAGGACAACACTGTCAGCCATCCTGTCAGCACAGGCACACTACCCCACAGGGAAGCAGAGTCAAAAGGAAGGAAGTATGGGCATGCTGGGAAGGGGTGTGTAGGCAATAGCATGATGGGAGTGGTAGTCACAGCTCAACATCCCCCACCCACATGGCCCAGCAAGCTAGCACTGAAGCATGCACACCTCACAGGGAGTGAAAAGCCACTTCTAAGATGTCTGACAATGGTGCTCTGTTGTGGGGAGTACCAGGCTCTGCTGGGACCTGGGCACCAACCAACAGCAGGACACCACTGACTGACATCCTGAGAGTCAACCTGAACCCACTGCAAGGGTGGCATGCTTCATGGTGGGACAACTGGGCTGGGTGGAGAAGGATGACCGGATGTCCACCAAATACAACCAATGCTGGCCATGCACACACCTCAACATTCACATTGAAATGCCTCAGGTTTGCAGGATAATGTGCTACACCAATATCAACCTCTTACTGTGACAACTTAGGACAATGCAATGTACAGGCCCGCATTCAGAGGTACAGTCACAACTGTCAGGAGTGTGAACCATTGATGCCTGTAGACATTGTGTGTCTCTTCCAAAAACAGGTGATGATGGGGACACAGCAGCAGACGATGAGGAGTCCCAGTCCCAGGCTCCAGGGGACACTGAGCGCACTGGTGTGGAACAGCCTCTGCCCTCCTCGGATGGCGAAGACCTACCTGGCCCCTCCGGCGTGAGTCATCATGTAACACCAGCAGGACCAACATCTGCACCCCCTGCACCCACTCCTCCAACAACTGCCAACACACAGACCACCCCCGCCGACACGGACAGACCAATGACCACCAATGACAACAGCACAGGGACCCTGGCCCAACGTCGAGCTACGGACAACGACCCCAGTAACAACCCCCAAGGGGGCCTAGGGTCACCTGTGCATGCCACCGCAGGTCCCGCACGTGTCGCCAGGGGTGGTGGGAGGGGTGGTAGACATAGGTCGCTGTTTGCAGAGGGGTCTGGACTGCATGATGACCCACAACTGGTACGCATTGCTGATGCGTACCAGAATAGCACCGGAGAGGTCACCCAGGTAGTGGGGATCCTCAAGGACATTCAACAGCAGCAGGCTGCCCATCATGCCCGCTTGGACTCACACATGTCCCGTGTGGAGACACACATGTCTCGCATGGAGTCCAAGTGGGACACATTGCAAGAACTGACAGCGGTGCATAGTGACATATTGACATGCCTCCGCCAGATTAGCACCAACATGGCCACACCTCCCTGTGTGCCCACAACATCTGGTGCTGCAACAACTGCAACTGCCACAGGGAGGAAGGAGGACTCTGGCGGAGAGTCCCCTGCACCGCAGCAGCCTGCACGTGAGGGTCCCCCCCCAAAGAAGAGGGGTCGTCCGAGGAAGGAAAACTGAGAGGTCGATGGCCATGTACATCCCCCAGGAAGCCAACACCTGTTCTGGAAATTCTCCTTTCTGTGCAAACTGTTCACCCTGTCGAATGCAACACAACTCTCCCACATGACATGGGGAGTCTAAGTTGGACCAATGTATCAGATGACTGTTGACTTTACTCAGGACATTTCTGCTACCAAGACTTCCAACTCATCTGGGAACTTTGGATCACAATCCCAATGTACAGCACCCACCATCCTGTGCACTATCCTCACACATGTATGTAAATAAACTCACTAATACACCATACTTGCCTCTGTTGTGATTCCAACGGGGTTTCTGTCATGGGGATGATGATCTGCTAAATTACACTGTGTATGCCAACTGCTACAGAAAGTACAACACCGTCATGTGAGTCATGGCGACGTGACACATATGAGGGAGACACACCACTAGGGCTACACAACACATAGACACCAGGGCCATCGGACTCATCGCCTACACTGATGTTGCCAGGAAATACAGTGGAATGCACAGACACCACACCTATTCAGAGTCTGTGTTAACTAGCCGACAGGTGCAGTAAGCAAATGTCAGTCAGATGTGTGACCACAGACAACGCACATCCCAAAGTGAAGCACAGGTTTATTACACATTTGTAACATGTTGTTTCCACTACAAATGCAAGGTAATCCCACGTGGCAGTGGCCACACAGTCAAAAAGTGCAGAAGATATAAAGTCCAGGGGTGTGTGGCACATCACCTGTAGGGAAACGACTGCTGCCACCCTGAAAGCTGAATCATGGTGTCGGGGGATTCAAGTTGACCAAACAACTCTGTAAGCACCCTGTGAAGGACAGACATGACACACAGTCAAAAGCACTGAAGAACAGGACAGAACTGCAATACTCATGC
Source organism: Calotriton arnoldi (assembly GCA_963921515.1). Lineage (NCBI taxonomy): Eukaryota > Metazoa > Chordata > Amphibia > Caudata > Salamandridae > Calotriton > Calotriton arnoldi. Next base: position 21,024 of record CAWUFW010023530.1, read on the forward strand.
CCAATACATGTCACAAGATAACTACACAAAACCAAGTTAGCATGTCAACACTGTTGGGGAGTACAGACTACCTGTAAGGACACATCGCTGCACGCATCCAGTCAAGTAGCACATGGCCACACTCAAACAGCAGCAGAGCACCACCCACACATATCATGCAAACTCACATCATTGACATGACAACTCTCTGGATACTCACATTCAGCTGAAGAAGTTGGTGATGAGCTGTGTGCGGACATCACCGTCATCATCATCATCATCACTGGCATCGTGGCCCAGGCCAGGATCCTCCACAGGTGGCGGATGTTGGTCATCGTCATCCAGGATGAGAGGCAACTCCTTCCGCACTGCCAGGTTGTGTAGCATGCAGCAGACGATGACAATCTTGCACACCTTTGCTGGGGCATATGGGAGGGCCCCTCCTGTCTTGTCCAGGCAGCGGAAGCGGCTCTTCAGGAGACCAAATGTCCGCTCAATCACTCTCCTGGTCCGACCATGTGCCTCATTGTAGCGCATCTGGGCTGGTGTCACAGGGTTCCTGAGGGGTGTCAGCAACCACGGCATATTGGGGTATCCGGAGTCACCAACAGACAGACAATTGCACATTAGCTGAGTTGGAAAAGTGGGCAGAATACAACATAGCAGAACACACACAATGGTACAAAGTCAGTACACACCGACAAGCCAGGCACGCTGGTTCTGCATCTGTGACATCATCCTCGGGATGCGACTACTCCTCATCACGTAGGCATCGTGTGCGGAACCAGGGAAATGGGCACACACATGTGTGATGCTCATATCTGAAAGACATACCACCAGAGCATTGATCGAATGATAATGTTTCCTGTTCCGGTATGCCTGCTCATGTGCCTGTGGTGGTACCAAAGCCACATGTGTCCCATCAATGGAGCCAATTACATGTGGCATCCTCCCCAGGGCATAGAAGTCACTCTTGACGTCAGTGAGTTGTCGACGTTTTGGGAAATAGATGTACTGGTTCAGGTTCCTCAACATAGCCTCCAAAACATTGCTGAACATAGTCTGTGACATCCCACCAGCAGACGCCACAGTGTGTTGGAAGGTACCGGTGGCAAAGAAGTGTAGGGCTGCCATCACCTTCACCTTGGGGGTCAGCGCTGTAGGGTATGGGCGGCCAGGTTGCAAATGTGGGGCCAACTGCACCGCCAATTCCTCAATCTGCGCCCTGTTGAAGCGGTACCGTCGGATGCAGTCACGTTCTACCATTGTTGCAAGGTCTGGGAATGGTCTATGGACAGCTGGTGCCCTGCAGTGCATAGGTGAAGAAAGAAAGATTGTCAGTCACCCCACATATGTGCCATTGACCATACTCAATATCACATGATACATCATTACGAGACACAAGTACCTGATGTGTGTGCCGTTCTGAATGGACAGATATGGCATCTACATGGCCAACATCTAACATCACAGTTCAACATGTGTTGACAACAAGTTCCAGGTTGTGCAATGGGAAATCATTAGGCTGTGTCACAGTACCCATTTAGTGCTGTCACGTTCCAAACACACACCACAGTGACATGTCTGGACAGATGCGCCACAGGCATCACAGCTCATTGATAGGTAGATTCCCAGGGACCCTGTATTGCCACATGGACCCTGGCATGACATGGCGCATCATGTACACGCCAGAAAAACAACCATGACTCCCACAGGTAGTGGCCCCTGTTGACTCTGCAGGACAGACATGGACGTCTGTGACACACACACGCACAACATCAAAGTCCATGCACACACAACGTGGATGTGGAGACTGTCTCCCATTGTGCACATGGAATCAGAGACATCGGAAACACAACATGCACACAGACTGTGGAGGGCCATCACTATTGTGGCAATGGGTCACCCTGTGACGTACATACCTTCCCACATGGGACTCTGGGGGCATGTGACATGACATACACATACACAACCTGGAAATGTGACCATGCCACATGCTCTGAAATGAACAGTTGCACATCACAGTGGTCATGTGCACAACACACAAAGGATCCTGTCCCCATGTACACGTGCACAGCCTGGGAGTGGCTGCCCCCAAGTGCCACCCCAAAAACCACATGTTGACCCCCATACACAGAAAAGGTAATGCAGCCTTACATGCCTTAGGATACAGTGTGGACAGGCTGTGGTGTTGTAGGTGTGCCCCTGAGTCCCTGGCAAGTATATGTGGCTGGCATACGTTCACCAGTGACAAGCATGGTGACATATGCGAGTGACCTGTACAGGGACGCGTCGTACAACAATGGACCGATCGGTGTGCACGCATTGGCCATTGCATACGATGTGAGCGGGTACGCGTTGTACAGCAATGGACCGATCGGTGCGCACGCATTGGCCATTGCATACGATGTGAGCGGGTACGCGTTGTTTCCCGGAATACGCGTTGTACAGCAACGGACCGATCGGTGCGCACGCATTGGCCATTGCATATGATGTGAGCGGGTACGCGTTGTTTCCCGGAATACGCGTTGTACAGCAATGGACCGATCGGTGCGCACGCATTGGCCATTGCATATGATGTGAGCGGGTACGCGTTGTACAGCAATGGACTGATCGGTGCGCACGCATTGGCCATTGCATAAGATGTGAGCGGGTATGCGTTGTACAGCAATGGACCGATCGGTGCGAACGCATTGGCCATTGCATATGATGTGAGTGGGTACGCGTTGTTTCCCGGAATACACGTTGTACAGCAATGGACCAATCGGTGCGCACGCATTGGCCATTGCATATGATGTGAGCGGGTACGTGTTGGACAGCAATGGACCGATCGGTGTGCACGCATTGGCCATTGCATATGATGTGAGCGGGTACGCGTTGTTTCCCGGAATACGCGTTGTACAGCAATGGACCGATCGGTGCGCACGCATTGGCCATTGCATATGATGTGAGCGGGTACGCGTTGTACAGCAATGGACCGATCGGTGTGCACGCATTAGCCATTGCATATGATGTGAGCGGGTACGCGTTGTTTCCCGGAATACGCGTTGTACAGCAATGGTCCGATCAGTGCGCACGCATTGGCTAGGGCCTGGCATTGCAACAGACGCGTTTTCGAATCTGTAACGAGTCTGATGCAGTGAATTCAGTTGGCCAGCCACAACAATGTTGCAAATTCATGGGTGTCATGAAGTTTAACTTTTGAAGGACGCTGTGGGCGTGTATAAGTGGTGCAATTCCATGGATTGGCCAGATTCAGAAGATGCAAACGAGTTGGACCTATCACTTTGGACACATGGGACAGTATCTGCCTCTGCAGCACACATATAATGCTGGCTGTTCCCCTGAGAGCTCACTTGCCTGCACTACATGCTCCAGGACGACATCTGCCACCAACACTGCTGCTGTCTCTGCATCCTCTGGCTACTGCAATGGCACGTACTGTGGAGAGAGCCCCAGCCTTCAGCACTGAGGAGAACCAGGCCCTGCTGGACAGCCTCCTTCCACAGTACAGCAAGCTGTATGGGAAACCAGGGGAGCAGGTGAGTGTGCTGTCCACTGCCTTACTAAATGTGCATGTTGTCTGACTAGCAAGACTTACAGTGTGCACACCACTGGCTAGCATGCTCACTGAGTAGTTCTCACCCCCAAAGTGTGTAGTTACATGCACTGAACAGGTATAGTGCAGTAACTGTGCATTCCAACAAGGTTTTACTTCCCAGGCAATGATACCATTTAGTAACTGCTGGTAAACTGTTCATAGCCATAGTTGCACTGCCTGTGTACATCATGTGCCCCTGTGATTGAGACATGTATATCCAACTGTGTGATGCACGGAGATGTTGCATGTGTAGTAATGGCCTTTTTCACTTTGTCATCCTCACAGGTTGATGCCCACCAGAAGCAGGAGATCTGGCTGACCATCGTCCGGGCAGTAAGATCCGTGGGGGAGTACAAGCGCCAGATCCGCAACTGCCAGAAGAGGTGGCAGGACCTTCGGGGCTGGACCCGGAGGATCGCAAGGGTCCAGCTGAAGCTGTCGCCTCCTCGCAGGAGGAGCGGACACCAGACCCTGATGCCCCACATGCTCCGGATCCTGGCGGTGGTCTTCCCTGACCTGGATGGGCAGCTGAAGGCCAGACAGCAGCAAGGAGGGGGTGAGTCCATGACTGCAGTGTGAACTTTGTCTGACATGCTATGTGCCCTCCTCTGGCCTGGTTAAACCTCCACAGTACATCAGTCTTGTGGTCCAGGACCCATGTCCCTCAATTGTGACATGCCCACTCCTCATCTGATACCCAGGTGTGGCCCTTACAGTCTGGAAATTGTGTCACTTGGGTACTGTGTCGTTGCATTTTGCTTAGCTCAGGGTGGGGGACAGCATTTGTTACCGTACCTTTGTGGTGGGCTTCATGGGTGGGTCAATTGCTTACACAATGCCTGAGTTCTGACATGTAATCTGCGTGTAACTTTGTTATGTGTTCCAATTGCTGATCTGACTCACCACATGTGCCTGGGGTATTTGGCACACCCCCATGCTGCGGGTGGGAACAATGTTTGGGCCTCAGGAGTATGTATATCAAGTGTGTCACACATGCTTAGCCACATGCCTACTGTCCAGGGCTCATCCCTCTTTCACGTGGAGCAGAACAGTCATGCCTACTCCATGGCATACAATACACTCTGTACTCCCACTCCCGTGTATCAGCGGACACGTTGTGCTCAGTGAAATGTTCCCTCAGGTGTCTGCCTCTGTGTCATTGTGCTGTGGCTTCGTTGTCAGGACTACTGGGCTGTTTATCGGTTATGGCTCAGCATGCCATCTGAGATGTGACCATGAGAGACGATACTTGGGTGACATATAGGTGTTTGATCACTTGACTGTGCAGACTGGTGCATGCAACTGAGAAGTTCAGGCAGCTGTTTTTCATTCACAGCAGACTGTGAGGTGCTCAGGTTCAGAGAGTTGTGTTTCATGTCTCCCATATGTCCAATTGGTATGACGTGGACAAATACGAGTACTGATGATGTGGTGGGGGGGTTGGACATGTGCACTTGTCAGCTACCGAACTTGCATTCCCCATGACCTTGGATTGTGACACAGTGCAGACTATTGTTGGCTGGCTGCCCTGCCCATGTGACTGGAGACAGTGATGTATGACTTTGCAGGCATGCATGTGCCATGGCATTAAACTTCCTAAGAGTGATCCTGCAGGGGAGTGACATGTGCAACATGCACCCCATTGTGGCATTCACTATGAGGACATGGGTGCATCATGGTGTCTGGTGCTGGTATGCATCACATGCATTTCAAATTAGACTCTGGCCATCCCTTCATCCGGACACCTGTACTGACTCAGGGGCAAGAGATGTGATGTGTGCATGTTCACATACTTCACCGTGTTTCCTGCAATGTCCAACAACTGGGTAGGTGGTGCATGTGTCCACACTGGGGTATTACCATCCGGCAGGCACCAGACAGATGGGTGCAAGCTGTTTGAGGGTAAATGGGTGGTCACACCCTTCTGCTTACCGGCTCATGAGAGCACGACCCGCACTCTGCTCGTTCACTTGATAAGAAGGAACAACGGTGTGAAATACAGTGGCACTTTGTTAAGCAATTCAGTAACACTGAGAACTGTTCATTTGATGCTGCTCGTCAACACATGAGCAGGATGAAAATGAAAGCATCAACAATATTACAAATCATATTTCAAGTGAAGCACAAAGATCTATGTAACTATCTATCTGTGAGCTACAGCCTATGGGGCAAGTCTTAAGAGAGGGATCATGAATAGGCAAGCGCCTAGAAGGCAAATCTTAAATATGAGAGCAAGAACCATCCAAGGCTACACAGTTTAAGCTAGGATGAATGCAATGAATTGGGTGTGGATGAGCTAAATTAGAGAGGCTGACAAAGGCAAAAGGCTAGCAATCAGAAAAGAGCATTACCACCTTGATAGTAGAATTTCGAGGCACAAGATCAGGAGAACGGCCGACCGTGAACCCTCCCCATGCAATGCACTGGTATGAAGAGTTCAGGGCGTGGACATGGGTGCAAAGCTTTTATATGGCTTGATGCTGAACTCCTACCCACAGTTGACGTGGGCCCTGATGTGGGTCCTTGACCACACGCTTACAGTAACTGTGGAAAGTTTTTTGAAGAACAGAGAAGTGGTATCATGGTGAAAACAGGGGATTTTAGCAGGTGGTTGGTGCTCTTGACCGCAAACATAAGGAAAAGATTACTTTTACCGTAAGAAGCTCAGAATTTGAGATTTTTATACATTATTTCTCTGTCACGGAGCCGCCTTTTCAGTTTCAGTGGAGCAAGCGTTGAAAGTTTCATAAGTTAAAATTTTGCACACATTGCTTGTGAAAGAGCAAGATGTACCAGCAGAGTGTCACATATGTGTGGGCTAACCTTATTCTTGTGACTGTGGACATTTACAAGGGGGGGGCTGGTGCCGCCGTGGATGGCACAGGTCCCTGCTGTCAGGTCAGAAAGGCCTACAAGATTTGTTGTATTAGAAGAATGATAGCATGAGGCAGTGGCCTCTTGGGCCTACATGTGTGTGTGCATCTAAGGAGATGGGTTTGGGCCTAAGTGTATGTATCTAAGGGGGTGTGGACCACTGTCACAGGTACTAACAGGCTAAAAGAAAAATGGACAGCTCAGGTCATCTATCAGGGCCTGACTGGTGGGGCCTATATGACAGTGCCATGTTTCATGGGCAGAGCAGAAAGGTACATAGGTCTGTGTTATATGGTAGGACAGAACCCTACTACAAAGGCCAGGAGGGGTGTGAGTGCCATGGTTGACCATCAGACTGACAATTGGCTTCTCCTAATCTGTGTGAGCACTTTTGGCAATGTTCAACTAAGGATGCCAGGGCTTGCTCTGTAATGTGCTGTACTTACTGTGGTGTGTGCGGTCAGTGCAGGTGACTGATGTTTGTCTGTTTCCCAAATTGTTTGCAGATACATCCATGGCCACAGGAGGGGACAGCTCCACGGACCAGGAGGAGCTGCAGAGCCAGGCTGGGTCAGCAGCCGATGAGTGGTCGGAGGGACCCAGTGGCACGGAGGGTGAGGGGAGCCACACCGAGGAGTCCTCAGCACCATCCACCTCATCTGTAGACCACAGTAGCTCGGAGGATGACTCCATTGTGGAGGCGGGTGTCAGCAGCCACCACACCCCAGCTAGTATGGCTGGCCCCGCCACCACCACCACCACCGCCCTCCCATCGGCTCCCATTCCAGAGGTCCGTGGAGGCTCCCGTGTTCGGGAGCGTGTCTCCTTCGTGCCAGGCACCGCACCCCCTGCCCCTGTGTCCCCTGCTGCCCTGAGTGAGGAGTCTGTGTACTTACTTCGCCAGCTCCATGTAGGGCACCCAGCTATGCTGAGTGTCCTCCATGCACACACCACTCTGTTGACACAGCTGGTGTCGTTCATGGAGGGCATCTCAACTGGCATGTCTGCCCTACAGAGGAGCAATAAGTCCATGGACTCCTCCCTGATGGTAGCAGTGTCCCTCCTCCAACAGTCCCTCACCCCTCCTACCTCTGCCCCATCCACACTTCCTGGCACCCTACCTGTCCCAAGCACATGCACACCTGCACAATCACCCAAACACACAGACACAAGCAGCACAGAAACACCCAAAACAAAGGCAAAACGTGCACGCAAGCATCCTCAGGGGACTGATACCACACCCACAGGGGATGGGAAACAGACACACACACAGGCATCCACAGTCACGCCGCAGTCCTCCAAATCCTCTCCCTCCAAGACCCCTTCCCTTGCCTCACCTGCAACCCCACCTAAACAGCAGCTCTTCCTCTGTGACCTTGGCCTCTTCCCCTCCGATCCAGCTGATCCAGCATACAGGGGGAAGAGGAAGTCCACCCACACAGAGGGGAGTGCCCCTCACCCTCGGACACCCTCCCCCAGGCACGGACAGACTAAGGCCCCCACACGCAAGTCCCCCCGGTCCCGGAAGAGCAAGACCCCGCCACCGCCCTGCAGCTCAACCACACAGTCTCCTTCCTCCATCCCTCAGGCCCCCACAACACTGGTTCCCCCACCACACCCTGCCCCAGGTTCACCCACCCACAGATACACCATCCCCAAAATGATCCGGCCTTCTCCACCTACCACTTGCTCTTCCAGCCTCACGCCCCCCGCTGCACATGTTTGTGCCACTGGTGTGGAGACCATGTCCTCCCCCTCTGTCCTGCCCACCTTACCTGAACCCCATTCTACTCCCCTGGAGATAGGCACTGCAGTGGAGTCCACTACCACCCCGTCTGACTTGGGCACTGCAGTGGGGAACCTGTCCACTCCATCTGGCCGGACCACTGCAGTCGTGCCGGCACCCACACCATCTGACTCATGCCCCCAGTTGTGCCGGCACACCCCATGTCAGACACCTCCACTGCAGTTGTCAGTGACTCTCCAGCACCAGCCACCCTTTCCCTGCCTCCTTCTGGTGAGCCCTGATCCTGTCCCTGCGGTGCCTGGCCTGCCCCCCCGTATGCCCCTCCGACGGGAATGTCCCTGCTCCATATCAGTGCAGGCAAGCAGAGGGTGACATCTGCGACTGTCACCCTGTTCGGACTGAACTGTTGGACTGGCCATTGGCCTTTGTATTTTTGCTGGACTTTCATTTTTCAGACACATATGCTGAATAAAGCTCCTTTCTGTTCTCTGGTGGTTTTGCTTCAGATGTACATGATGTTGATGATGCTAACCATGCCCTTGCTGCAGTGATGGTGATATTTGATATCATGAAAATGAAGTGTTACTGTGCAGGACCCCATGTGGTCCAGGGGAATGTGTCCTATCCTGGTGTGTAGCCATGTCATCCTTTGCAGCAATATGAGGGTGTCATGTTTTCAATATTTGCCAATGGGATTTCCTACATTTATTTGCAATATCACATCTGTGGCTTACACCCCTGCACATCAGTTGTGCTTGCCATTGTTCAATTTGTCTGTTTCCCTGACCGTGTGACCATCTCCACTGGACATGCAAGTTTGGGCATCAATGGGGAAGGACTCATCTGTGTTATCATTGCAACTTGCTATACATGTGTGTTGGATCTGTGCAGATGATTTCGGTGACACTCCCATGACCAGGCTGATGTGACGAGAGCCTTCATTTTGTGCTAATTGTTGACTGAGTGACCAAGTGTACTGCTGACATGATAGAGCCCTGCAGAGACAACGTATGGCACAGCTTTCCTTACACAGGAGTGGAGTCCCCTCATGGCAGTGTGTAATTCCGTGACATTGCCTGAGCCCAAGGTGTGTGTTGTGTGAGCATGTCTGTGTGTGTTCACTTCCATTTTGCAACACAGGCTGGGATCCCTAGTGATGTTCCTGTTTGTGATGCTTGCTGAGTTGACCTATGTTCCCCCAAATCTTCGCACTGGGTTCTCTGGGATGTGGGTGCATGGCACATTACTGGTCATCAGGGTGTCATCCATAGGTGTGTTTGCTGTCAGGGCTGAGTTTGTGGGCAAACGCAGATGAGACACAGTCAGGATTCCCCTTGGCACTTGTTGGTTACACAAGTCATGTAATTTACAGTTTGTGTTAGCTTTCAGTGATTGTGACACGTTGTGTGTGTGACTGCTGCCACTCCTCTGGGTCAGAGCTGCAATGTTGGAAGTTGTCTATGTGTGTTCTTTGTGGGTGACCTTGACTTCTTCATTGGTGTGTGACTGTGTCCGGGATCCCATTGATTGTGGTGGATTTCACGTCATGCCCATGTACTGCGTACTGTGCAGTGTGTCTGACATTCACGAGTCTTGTTGACTGGCCATGTGTGATGGGTTTCTGCACCTTAGTTCCCACCACCTGTCATGGGTGCATGTGCAATGTCACCAGTCCATGTGAGCTTCACAGCTGCACATTGGTGTAGATCAAGGTGTGTGGTGTTGAGTGTGTGCAAATGAGAGTTGGTGCACGGCTAGACCCCTACCTCCATGTTGGCCTTGGCTGACAGGCCGTGCTGATTGATTTGTGCTTGTGTAGGTGTGATGGTAGTTTGTAGCTCAGGACACATGACTGTGGTTCACAGTGTGAACGACATCTAGCTTTGTCATCACAGTGGGATTATCATGCAGGCCAGGGTCACCACAATGTGGGGTCCCTGGGGGTAGTGCTGTGGTGGGTCTGTCTCTTGCTGTGTTATTTGCTGTTCCTACATGCTTGTGTGACATGTGTAATTTGGGCTCCCTCTCATCTCACAATGCCTGATTGCCCACATAGGGGAATCCTATCCATGAGTTACTTTTGTGTGGCACTGTATACACATCTGTGTAATTGTGATTCAGGCCTCCTCATGTGTTGTATGGTTGCTTGGGGACACTGGCACCCCCCCCCCATCACCTGTTGTGTTTGATATGCAGTATGAGGCTGCCTGTTTGTGTTTGTGCATCTGCACCACTGCATTGGCATATCTTTGTGTGCCATTGGCTGTGTGTTGTTTGGTGTGTTTCCCCTGCTGTCCCTGGGACTCCTAGGTCATCAGTCAGCACAATGATCATGGTTTGTATGTCCCATTGCTGCCATGGTATGGTATTTGTTCACCTGACATCTACAGTCTCCTCAGGATATCTACATTTGTGTGTCCATTGGTGCAGATATGTGGGGCTGCATTATGATGGTCACTTCTGTCATTGTGTTATTGAGGAATGTTGACAATGTCAGCCCCCATGGGTGATGTTTGTCTGCACATGGCCAAAGGCATATCTTATTTGCACTGCACTGTTAGCCTCACCCAATGTATGTTGCTATGGGACACAAGCACTACTATGCCACAGATGTGTTTGTTGTTCTGTGACCAGGAATCATCCATGCTGTTTGGCATTTGCAGCTTTTCCCATTACAACACTTACCTTTTGGGCACTGTGGTGATGGGGGTTTAGACCCCATTGCCACAATGTACAAAATGTGCTTCAGCTATGGACCCCACACTTACCTTTTGGTCACTGTGGTGATGGGGTTTAGACCCCATTGCCACAATGTACAAAATGTGCTTCAGCTATGGACCCCACACTTACCTTTTGGTCACTGTGGTGATGGGGGTTTAGACCCCATTGCCACAATGTACAAAATGTGCTTCAGCTATGGACCCCACACTTCCCTTTTGGTCACTGTGGTGATGGGTGTTTAGACCCCATTGCCACATTGTTCAATTGGGCTTCAGCTATGGACCCCAGACTTACCTTTTGGTCACTGTGGTGATGGGGGTTTAGACCCCATTGCCACAATGTACAAAATGTGCTTCAGCTATGGACCCCACACTTACCTTTTGGTCACTGTGGTGATGGGTGTTTAGACCCCATTGCCACAATGTTCAAAATGTGCTTCAGCAATGGACCCCACACTCACAGTTTGGTCACTGTGATGATGGGGGTTTAGACCCCATTGCCACAATGTACAAAATGTGCTTCAGCTATGGACCCCACACTTCCCTTTTGGTCACTGTGGTGATGGGTGTTTAGACCCCATTGCCACAATGTTCAATTGGGCTTCAGCTATGGACCCCAGACTTACCTTTTGGTCACTGTGATGATGGGGTGTTATACCCCATTGCCACAGTGGTCATGGTCTGCTTGCATTGTGGAGGCCACACACATTTATGTGTGACACATGTGATAGGGTGTCACATTGTATGCTCAATGTCATGTTCAGTGTTGTAGGCATTTGACACAGACTACACACGCTTGTCATGGTGTTGGTGGGATGTATTTTCAGACATTCCTTATGTTGGAGTATGCTGGTTGTGTCATGCATTTCCCGTCCTATGTGTAGGGGTGGTGTGGGTGGTAGGCATTCATCCCCCTATGAGTGGGGATGGTGGTAGTGGTAGGCATCCAGGCCCCCCTGAGTAGGGGTGGTGGTAGTGGTAGGCATCCAGGCCCACATGAGTAGGGGTGGTGGTAGTGGTAGGCATCCATCCCCCCTGAGTAGGGGTGGTGGTAGTGGTAGGCAACGATCCCCCTATGAGTGGGGATGGTAGTAGTGACAGGCATCCAGGCCCCCATGAGTAGGGGTGGTGGTAGGCATCAAGGCCCCCTGAGTAGGGGTGGTGGTAGTGGTAGGCATCCATCCCCCTATGAGTGGGGATGGTAGTAGTGACAGGCATCCAGGCCCCCATGAGTAGGGGTGGTGGTAGTGGTAGGCATCCAGGCCCCCTGAGTAGGGGTGGTGGTAGTGGTAGGCATCCATCCCCCTGAGTAGGGGTGGTGGTAGTGGTAGGCATCCATCCCCGTATGAGTGGGGATGGTAGTAGTGACAGGCATCCAGGCCCCCATGAGTAGGGGTGGTGGTAGTGGTAGGCATCCAGGCCCCCATGAGTAGGGGTGGTGGTAGTGGTAGGCATCCAGGCACCCCTGAGTAGGGGAGGTGGTAGTGGTAGGCATCCATCCCCCTATGAGTTGGGATGGTAGTAGTGACAGGCATCCAGGCCCCCATGAGTAGGGGTGGTGGTAGTGGTAGGCATCCAGGCCCCCTGAGTAGGGGTGGTGGTAGTGGTAGGCATCCATCCCCCTATGAGTGGGGATGGTAGTAGTGACAGGCATCCAAGCCCCCATGCTTAGGGGTGGTGGTAGTGGTAGGCATCCAGGCCCCCTGAGTAGGGGTGGTGGTAGTGGTAGGCATCCATCCCCCTATGAGTGGGGATGGTAGTAGTGACAGGCATCCAGGCCCCCATGAGTAGGGGTGGTGGTAGTGGTAGGCATCCAGGCCCCCTGAGTAGGGTTGGTGGTAGTGGTAGGCATCCATCCCCCTGAGTAGGGGTGGTGGTAGTGGTAGGCATCCATCCCCCTATGAGTGGGGATGGTAGTAGTGACAGGCATCCAGGCCCCCATGAGTAGGGGTGGTGGTAGTGGTAGGCATCCAGGCCCCCCTGAGTAGGGGTGGTGGTAGTGGTAGGCATCCATCCCCCCTGAGTAGGGGTGGTGGTTGTGGTAGGCATCCATCCCCCTATGAGTGGGGATGGTAGTAGTGACAGGCATCCAGGCCCCCATGAGTAGGGATGGTGGTAGTGGTAGGCATCCAGGCACCCCTGAGTAGGGGGGGTGGTAGTGGTAGGCATCCATCCCCCCTGAGTAGGGGTGGTGGTAGTGGTAGGCATTCATCCCCCTATGAGTGGGGATGGTAGTAGTGACAGGCATCCAGGCCCCCATGAGTAGGGGTGGTGGTAGTGGTAGGCATCCAGGCCCCCCTGAGAAGGGGTGGTGGCAGTGGTAGGCATCCATCCCCCCTGAGTAGGGGTGGTGGTAGTGGTAGTGGTAGGCATCCATCCCCCTATGAGTGGGGATGGTAGTAGTGACAGGCATCCAGTCCCCCCTGAGTAGGGGTGGTGGTAGTGGTAGGCATCCATCCCCCTATGAGTGGGGATGGTAGTAGTGGTAGGCATCCAGGCCCCCCTGAGTAGGGGTGGTGGTAGTGGTAGGCATCCATACCCCTATGAGTGGGGATGGTAGTAGTGACAGGCATCCAGGCCCCCTGAGTAGGAGTGGTGGTAGTGGTAGGCATCCAGGCCCCCTGAGTAGGGGTGGTGGTAGTGGTAGGCATCCACCCCCTATGAGTGGGGATGGGAGTAGTGACAGGCATCCAGGCCCCCATGAGTAGGGGTGGTGGTAGTGGTAGGCATCCAGGCCCCCTGAGTAGGGGTGGTGGTAGTGGTAGGCATCCATCCCCCTATGAGTGGGGATGGTAGTAGTGGTAGGCATCCAGGCCCCCCTGAGTAGGGGTGGTGGTAGTGGTAGGCATCCATCCCCCTATGAGTGGGGATGGTAGTAGTGACAGGCATCCAGGTCCCCCTGAGTAGTGGTGGTGGTAGTGGTAGGCATCCATCCCCCTATGGGTGTGTATGGCATTGGTGGTAGCCATCCCGCCCCTAGGGTTCTGCTGTTGCTAGTGTACATCATTTCTGCATCCCTATGTGTGTGTGACATATGTTGGGTACGTGTCGTTTGTTTGTGTAGTGGGTGTTTGACTTACCGTCTTCGCCGTACGCGTCCGTACCGGTCCCGGTAATAGATGTAGAGTATTGGTAGGACCTGCGCGATGGGATTCATGGTTTGTTCGTCTCGTTCGGGTTTCTCGTGGCTTCGACTCGTACTCGTCGCTGGCTTGTTCGTCTCGTAGCTGTGGATCGTCTTGTGGCGTGAATCGGAGCTTATGTACAGCTCTCCCGGATGCTCTGACGTGCCGGACGTAGCGACGGGTTCGGCGCGTACGGAGTGCGCATCGTACTAGTCCGGCCGGAAGGTGCTGTGTATTTGGTTCCGTGCGACTCGATTCGACGTTTACGGATCCGGCTCGGGCGGGGAACAGGAGCTGAAATGGGTGAGTACGGCTCGCTCGGAATCTGGGCTGTTATGCGCATCGTACTTGTTCGTTCGGACGACTGTCCGAATCGGCGGGAAACACGCGTTCGGCTTGTTTTTTTCCTGGGCGAATACTGTTAGGTGCGCTTCCGGCCGAGATCGAAATCGGCCCCTTTGTCTTTTAACTCAACAATTCCCTAGGAATAATTTTAGCAAGATTAGCCTGGATACATATACTCTATTTTGTATCTACAGGTCCAACTTGTCCTCGGGATAATGTACAGAAATGCGTCGACGCGTTTCGATGGGTATCTGATTATTCCATCTTTATCAAGACAGTCATTATGTTCACTTTTCTTTGTGGTACATTAGGTTGTTATACCCTGTGTAAACAAGTGTATAAAAATATATATTTTTAATTAAAAACCTTAAAATGATTCTACTATACACAAAATTTGCAGTGACAATCTGCTAGCACAACTCATAATTCCATAATTCATTTTATATATGCTCACATGTGCTATGACTCAATTTGATCTCCTTATACAATCTGCTCATGCCATTTACATCAGATATATGTCTCCAATTGTCTTCACTGCACATAAACATTTCATGAGGATGTTTAAAACTTATCACTTCCAAGCATGACATTACTCCTGCTCGCAACCTTCAAGATAAGAGGGAAAGGAAACGGTTTTTACTAAAACGCTTCTAAAGCTACCCCACATTTGTATACAGTTTCTGGGCCCAAAAAAACAACCACAATAACCCACTGTGTAACGAGTGAATATCCCTACAATTTTACACTCTCCCTACTAAAAATAACCCATTTGTCTAGGGAATGGAGACCACTAATGGCAATATGTGCCTATATTGCTGTTAACATATCTTCATCAACAAACTCAATTGAGAGATACCTATCTAGATCACTAAATTCATTTGTATGACTGCAGAGGGCATTCTCATTATTCTCACCTGAATGAAAAGGAGTTGATATTTGCACTTATTCTTATATTTCTTTTGCAGGCTCGAAGAGTGGTCTGTTAGTCGATCCCTAATAAATAGAGAGTGTTTTTATATTACTATTACTATACTGGAGAGTGTCTGCCATATACTCTAATTAAACGCACTACAGTGCCTCTCCTCCTATATATTTTATCGTACCTTCTTAAACGGACGTGAATAATCACTGTTTCCCAACTGTAAGGGAGAGAAATTCCTTTCTCACCTTATTGGCTCATGGATTCCCCTAGGGGAATCCATGAGCCAATAAGGTGAGAAAGGAATCCTATAAAATAGCTGGGATAGACACACGAACAGCCTATCTAAATGAATTTCTCTCCCTTACAATCATGGGTGTAATACAATGGGGGTCTTTCTTTATTTTAGAGCGCCACGTAAGCGCATCGGCAGGTGAGGAGGTGGATGTATTTAAGCCCCTCTACCTTGAACGTGATTTGCGGGTTTTTTTGGACACAGAACTAGAAACCTGGGGTTACGGATTGAACCGTTCAAGAATATACGGCAGTTGGGAAACAGTGATTATTCACATCCGTTTAAGAAGGTACGATAAAATACATAGGAGGAGAGGCACTGTAGTGCGTTTAATTAGAGTATATGGCAGACACTCTCCAGTATAGTAATAGTAATATAAAAACACTCTCTATTTATTAGGGGATCGACTAACAGGCCACTCTTCGAGCCTGCAAAAGAAATATAAGAATAAGTGCAAATATCAACTCCTTTTCATTCAGGTGAGAATAATGAGAATGCCCTCTGCAGTCATACAAATGTATTTAGTGATCTAGATAGGTATCTCTCAATTGAGTTTGTTGATGAAGATATGTTAACAGCAATATAGGCACATATTGCCATTAGTGGTCTCCATTCCCCTAGACAAATGGGTTATTTTTAGTAGGGAGAGTGTAAAATTGTAGGGATATTCACTCGTTACACAGCGAGTTATTGTGGTTGGTTTTTGGGCCCAGAAACTGTATACAAATGTGGGGTAGCTTTAGAAGCGTTTTAGTAAAAACCGTTTCCTTTCCTCTTATCTTGAAGGTTGCAAGCAGGGTAATGTCATGCTTAGAAGTGATAAGTTTTAAACATCCTCATGAAATGTTTATATGCAGTGAAGACAATTGGACACATATATCTGATGTAAATGGCATGAGCATATTGTATAAAGGAGATCAAATTGAGTCATAGCACATGTGAGCATATATAAAATGAATTATGGAATTATGAGTTGTGCTAGCAGATTGTCACTGCAAATTTTGTGTATAGTAGAATCATTTTAAGGTTTTTAATTCAAAATATATATTTTTATACACTTGTTTATACAGGGTATAACAACCTAATGTACCACAAAGAAAAGTGAACATAATGACTGTCTTGATAAAGATGGAATAATCAGATACCCATCGAAACGCGTCGACGCATTTCTGTACATTATCCCGAGGACAAGTTGGACCTGTAGATACAAAATAGAGTATATGTATCCAGGCTAATCTTGCTAAAATTATTCCTAGGGAATTGTTGAGTTAAAAGACTAAGGGGCCGATTCCGATTCGGGCCGGAAAACGTACCGACCGACTCGGTACGGGAATTTATTCCGACCGACACGTACGGCGCTGCCCGACCTGGGTAGTACGTTGAAATGCATGTGAATCACGACCGACTACGTACGGAACACAAGCCGAACGACCGAACCGGACGGAAACAAGCTATCCGGCCAGGAAACAACGTGAATCGAACCGACCGACACGCACCAGGAATGAACTCGAGCGAAATGTACCCGCGACCTCCGACCCGTGCAGTACGATGTAATGCGTGGAAAACCAGACCGAGTCGCACGGAGATCAAGCCGTACGAACGACACGCATACAAAAGCCAGCCAAAGCAAGCCAATACTCCGCGACCGACGCGTATGCCGCACAATAAACCTAGCTGAAACACAGCGTGAACGACTCGGAGAAGCTCGCACGAGACAACTGCAGCGTCCTACTCGGTCAGAAGAACGTCTCCTACATGCACAAAAAATACAAAGGAAAAAATACAAAAAAAGAGGGCCAAACAAGCAATGACAAAGTCAATAAATACAGGGGAAAAAAACATGGAACAAGGACACACCCCCAACTCCACCTATATAAAGGCCACAAATCCCTACCATGATCCTTTGCAAATTCAACTGACCTGCCAGCACAGAACACCATCAGACAGCAACCACAGACACACTCACAGCTCATCCATCACACAAGCCACACACCATTAGCACCTCAACAAATAGCACCCTCACATACACCCAGCAAAACCTACACTCACACACCCTCACTTGCAAACACACACACATCAATCACCACCACCACCCATCACCATGCCCCCAAAGAAGAATCATAAGTTCCTAGACAGTGAATTGGAAGTCCTGGTAGATGAGATCCTCAGGGTAGAGCCACAGTTGTTTGGTACATTGGTCCAACAGACCCCCATGTCGCAGAAAACCAAGATGTGGGAGAGGTTCGTCGAAAGGGTCAACGCACAATCACCATGTTTGCGCACAAAGGAAGACATCCAGAACAGGTGGTATGATGTGCGCAGGAGGGTCAGGGACCTACTAAAGAAGGATTACATCGTGAGTCAGCGCACCGGCAGTGGCCCTCCTGCCAAACCACTATACCTCAGGCCCTGGGAGGAGAAGGTGCGGGCCATCCTACCACCAGTGCGCGTATATGGACTATCAAACATCCAAGAGCCTGGTGAGTACACAACTAATATACCCAATATTGTGTGACAATACACACACATCACTGTCAAGGGGATAGTCAAACCATGCACCCTTAGCAAATCCACAGCAACCAAAAGATAATCATACCAAGATGTGTATGTTAGTCAGAGAAACACAATACCTGCCATCTCATAGTGATATGTAACAGTGTCATGACAGGTACAAACCTAACAATAAATAGAGCAAGCCAGTGGCACAAATATAACAAACAAACACAGTCAGATATGTTGCCACCACCAGAACACCACCTCACAGGGAAGCTCACTGAAAGGAAGGAATTCTGGGTATGCTGGTGAAGTCAGTGTAGGCAATAGCATGATGGGAGTTGTAGTCACAGATATTGGTCACCCTCACAATTGGCCCATCAACACCACTCTCAACCATGCTCACATCACAGGGAGTTGAAAAGAACTGACAAGATGGCTGACACTGGGTACTGCTGTGGGGAGCACAAGGCCCTGCTGGGAACTGGGCACCAACAAACAACAGGATCACACTGTCAGCCATCTTGCCATTGCTGTCACACTCACACACAGTGAAGTCCACTCAAAAGGAAGGAAGTATGGGCATGCTGGGAAGGGGGGTGTAGGCAATAGCATGATGGGAGTTGTAGTCACAGACATTGGTCACCCTCACAATTGGCCCATCAACACCACTATGAACCATGCTCACATCACAGGGAGTGGAAAACAACTGACAAGATGGCTGAAACTGGGTACTGCTGTGGGGAGCACAAGGCCCTGCTGGGAACTGGGCACCAACAAACAACAGGATCACTCTGTCAGCCATCTTGCCATTGCTGTCACACTCACACACAGTGAAGTCCACTCAAAAGGAAGGAAGTATGGACATGCTGGGAAGGGGGGTTTAGGCAATAGCATGATGGGAGTGGCAGTCACAGCTCATTGCATCCCCCACCCACATGGCCCAGCAAGCTCACTCTGAACCATGCTCACATCACAGGGAGTGGAAAACAACTGACAAGATGGCTGACACTGGGTACTGCTGTAGGGAGCACAAGGCCCTGCTGGGAACTGTGCACCAACCAACAGCAGGACACCACTGACTGACATCCTGAAAGCCAAATTGCACTCCCTGCAATGGAAGCACGTTCCATGGTGGGATATCTGGCTGGGTGGGAAGGAGGACTGACAGCTCTGACCATAGTTACAAGCAGCTTTTCCCACACACCCCCTTAACACAAACTCCACACAACTCACCTGGGAGAATGCAATGCCTCGCACTTTAATTAAATATCCCACAAATAACAACCACACTGGGTAATGCTGTGTGAAGCACAGGGACACTTTTCTGACTTGTAGCCAAACAAACGCCAGGACAACACTGTCAGCCATCCTGTCAGCACAGGCACACTACCCCACAGGGAAGCAGAGTCAAAATGAAGGAAGTATGGGCATGCAGGGAAGGGGGGTGTAGGCAATAGCATGATGGGAGTGGTAGTCACAGCGCAACATCCCCCACCCACATGGCCCAGCAAGCCCACACTGAAGCATGCACACCTCACAGGGAGTGAAAAGCCACTTCAAAGATGTCTGACAATGGTGCTCTGTTGTGGGGAGTACCAGGCCCTGCTGGGACCTGGGTACCAACCAACAGCAGGACACCCCTGACTGACATCCTGAGAGTCAACCTGAACCCACTGCAAGGGTGGCATGCTTCATGGTGGGATAACTGGGCTGGGTGGAGAAGGAGGGCCGGATGTCCACCAAATACAACCAATGCTGGTCTTGCACACACCTCAACATTCACATTGAAATGCCTCAGGTTTGCAGGACAATGTGCTACACCAATATCAACCTCTTACTGTGACAACTTAGGACAATGCAATGTACAGGCCCGCATCCAGAGGTACAGTCACAACTGTCAGGTGTGTGAACCATTGATGCCTGTAGAAACATAACATACATTGTGTGTCTCTTCCAAAAACAGGTGATGATGGGGACACAGCAGCAGACGATGAGGAGTCCCAGTCCCAGGCTCCGGGGGACACTGAGCGCACTGGTGTGGAACAGCCTCTGCCCTCCTCGGATGGCGAAGACCTACCTGGCCCCTCCGGCGTGAGTCATCATGCAGCACCAGCAGGACCAACATCTGCACCCCCTGCACCCACTCCTCCAACAACTGCCAACACACAGACCACCCCCGCCGACACGGACAGACCAAGGACCACCAATGACAACAGCACAGGGACCCTGGCCCAACGTCGAGCTACGGACAACGACCCCAGTAACAACCCCCAAGGGGGCCTAGGGTCACCTGTGCGTGCCACCGCAGGTCCCGCACGTGTCGCCAGGGGTGGTGGGAGGGGTGGTAGACATAGGTCGCTGTTTGCAGAGGGGTCTGGACTGCATGATGACCCACAACTGGTACGCATTGCTGATGCGTACCAGAATAGCACCGGAGAGGTCACCCAGGTAGTTGGGATCTTCAAGGACATTCAACAGCAGCAGGCTGCCCATCATGCCCGCTTGGACTCACACATGTCCCGTGTGGAGACACACATGTCTCGCATGGAGTCCAAGTGGGACACATTGCAAGAACTGACAGCGGTGCATAGGGACATATTGACATGCCTCTGCCAGATTAGCACCAACATGGCCACACCTCCCTGTGTGCCCACAACATCTGGTGCTGCAACAACTGCAACTGCCACAGGGAGGGAGGAGGACTCTGGCGGAGAGTCCCCTGCACCGCAGCAGCCTGCAAGTGAGGGTCCCCCCCCAAAGAAGAGGGGTCGTCCGAGGAAGGAAAACTGAGAGGTCGATGGCCATGTACATCCCCCAGGAAGCCAACACCTGTTCTGGAAATTCTCCTTTGTGTGCAAACTGTTCACCCTGTCGAATGCAACACAACTCTCCAACATGACATGGGGAGTTTAAGTTGGACCAATGTATCAGATGACTGTTTGCTTTACTCTGGACATTTCTGCTACCAAGACTTCCAACTCATCTGGGAAGTTTGGATCACAATCCCAATGTACAGCACCCACCATCCTGTGCACTATACTCACACATGTATGTAAATAAACTCACTAATACACCATACTTGCCTCTGTTGTGATTCCAACGTGGTTTCTGTCATGGGGATGATGATCTGCTAAATTACACTGTGTATGCTAACTGCTACAGAAAGTACAACACCGTCATGTGAGTCATGGCGACGTGACACATATGAGGGAGACACACCACTAGGGCTACACAACACATAGACACCAGGGCCATCGGACTCATCGCCTACACTGATGTTGCCAGGAAATACAGTGGAATGCACAGACACCACACCTATTCAGAGTCTGTGTTAACTAGCCCACAGGTGAAGTAAGCAAATGTCAGTCAGATGTGTGACCACAGACAACGCACATCCCAAAGTGAAGCACAGGTTTATTACACATTTGTAACATGTTGTTTCCACTACAAATGCAAGGTAATCCCACGTGGCAGTGGCCACACAGTCAAAAAGTGCAGAAGATATAAAGTCCAGGGGTGTGTGGCACATCACCTGTAGGGAAACGACTGCTGCCACCCTGAAAGCTGAATCATGGTGTCGGGGGATCCAAGTAGACCAAACAACTCTGTAAGCACCCTGTGAAGGACAAACATGACACACAGTCAAAAGCACTGAAGAACAGGACAGAACTGCAATACTCATGCCCAATACATGTCACAAGATACCTACACAAAACCAAGTTAGCATGTCAACACTGTTGGGGAGTACAGACTACCTGTAAGGACACATCGCTGCACGCATCCAGTCAAGTAGCACATGGCCACACTCAAACAGCACCAGAGCACCACCCACACATATCATGCAAACTCACATCATTGACATGACAACTCTCTGGATACTCACATTCAGCTGAAGAAGTTGGTGATGATCTGTGTGCGGACATCACCATCATCATCATCATCATCATCACTGGCATCATGGCCCAGGCCAGGATCCTCCACAGGTGGCGGATGTTGGTCATCGTCATCCAGGATGAGAGGCAACTCCTTCCGCACTGCCAGGTTGTGTAGCATGCACCAGACGATGACAATCTTGCACACCTTTGCTGGGGCATATGGGAGGGCCCCTCCTGTCTTGTCCAGGCAGCGGAAGCTGCTCTGCAGGAAACCAAATGTCTGCTCAATCACTCTCCTGGTCCGACCATGTGCCTCATTGTAGCGCATCTGGGCTGGTGTCACAGGGTTCCTGAGGGGTGTCAGCAACCACGGCATGTTGGGGTATCCGGAGTCACCTACAGACAGACAATTGCACATTAGCTGAGTTGGAAAAGAGGGCGGAATACAACATAGCAGAACACACACAATGGTACAAAGTCAGTACACACCGACAAGCCAGGCACGCTGGTTCCGCATCTGTGACATCATCCTCAGGATGCGACTACTCCTCATCACGTAGGCATCGTGTGCCGAACCAGGGAAACGGGCACACACATGTGAGATGCTCATATCTGCAAGACATACCACCAGAGCATTGATCGAATGATAATGTTTCCTGTTCCTGTATGCCCGCTCATGTGCCTGTGGTGGTACCAAAGCCACATGTGTCCCATCAATGGAGCCAATGACATGTGGCATCCTCCCCAGGGCATAGAAGTCACTCTTGACGTCAGTGAGTTGTTGACGTTTAGGGAAATAGATGTACTGGTTCAGGCATCTCAACATTGCCTCCAAAATATCGCGTAGCACACGGCTGAACATAGTCTGTGACATCCCACCAGCAGACGCCACAGTGTGTTGAAAGGTACCAGTGGCAAAGAAGTGTAGGGCTGCCATCACCTTCACCTTCGGGGTCAGCGCTGTAGGGTACGGCCGGCCAGGTTGAAAATGTGGGGCCAAGCGCACTGCCAAATCCTCAATCAGCTGCCTGGTGAAGTGGTACCGTCGGATGCAGTCACGTTCCACCATCGTTGCAAGGTCAGGGAATGGTCTATGGACAGCTGGTGCCCTGCAGTGCATAGGTGAAGAAAGAAAGATTGTCAGTCACCCCACATATGTTGGATTGACCATACTCAATATCACGATACATCATTACGAGACACAAGTACCTGATGTGTGTGCCGTTCTGTATGGACAGATATGGCATCTACATGGCCAACATCTAACATCACAGTTCAACATGTGTTGACAACAAGTTCCAGGTTGTGCAATGTGAAATCATTAGGCTGTGTCACAGTACCCATTTACTGCTGTCACGTTCCAAACACACACCGCAGTGACATGTCTGGACAGATGCGCCACAGGCATCACAGCTCATTGACAGGTAGATTCCCAGGGACCCTGTATTGCCACATGGACACTGGCATGACATGGCGCATCATGTACATGCCAGAAAAACAACCATGACTCCCACAGGTAGTGGCCCCTGTTGCCTCTGCAGGACAGACATGGACGTCTGTGACACACACACGCACAACATCAAAGTCCATGCACAAACAACGTGGATGTGGAGACTGTCTCCCATTGTGCACATGGAATCAGAGACATCGGAAACACAACATGCACACAGACTGTGGAGGGCCATCACTATTGTGGCAATGGGTCACCCTGTGACGTACATACCTTCCCACATGGGACTCTGGGGGTATGTGACATGACATACACATACACAACCTGGAAATGTGACCATGCCACATGCTCTGAAATGAACAGTTGCACATCACAGTGGTCATGTGCACAACACACAAAGGATCCTGTCCCCATGAACACGTGCACAGCCTGGGAGTGGCTGCCCCCAAGTGCCACCCCAAAAACCACATGTTGACCCCCATACACAGAAAAGGTAATGCAGCCTTACATGACTTAGGATGCAGTGTGGACAGGCTGTGGTGTTGTAGGTGTGCCCCTGAGTCCCTGGCAAGTATATGTAGCTGGCATACGTTCACCAGTGACAAGCATGGTGACATATGCGAGTGACCTGTACAGGGACGCGTCATGCAGCAATGGACCGATCGGTGCGCATGCATTGGCCATTGCATATGATGTGAGCGGGTACGCGTTGTTTCCCAGAATACGCGTTGTACAGCAATGGACCGATCGGTGTGCACGCATTGGTCATTGCATATGATGTGAGCGGGTACGCGTTGTACAGCAATGGACCTATCGGTGCGCACGCATTGGCCATTGCATATGATGTGAGCGGGTACGCGTTGTTTCCCGGAATACGCGTTGTACAGCAATGGACCGATCGGTGCGCACGCATTGGCCATTGCATATGATGTGAGCGGATGCAGCGTTGTACAGCAATGGACCGATCGGTGCGCACGCATTGGCCATTGCA
Source organism: Calotriton arnoldi (assembly GCA_963921515.1). NCBI lineage: Eukaryota > Metazoa > Chordata > Amphibia > Caudata > Salamandridae > Calotriton > Calotriton arnoldi. The sequence continues at coordinate 45,441 of CAWUFW010023530.1, forward strand.
TATGATGTGAGCGGGTACGCGTTGTACAGCAATGGACCGATCGGTGCGCACACATTGGCCATTGCAGATGATGTGAGCGAGTACGCGTTGTTTCCCAGAATAAGCTTGGTACAGCAATGGACCGATCGGTGCGCAGGCATTGGCCATTGCATATGATGTGAGCGGGTACGCGTTGTACAGCAATGGACCGATCGGTGCGCACGCATTGGCCATTGCATATGATGTGAGCGGGTATGCGTTGTACAGCAATGGACCGATCGGTGCGCACGCATTGGCCATTGCATATGATGTGAGCGGGTACGCGTCGTACAGCAATGGACTGATCGATGCGCACGCATTGGCCATTGCATATGATGTGAGCGGTACGCGTTGTTTCCCGAATACGCGTTGTACAGCAATGGACCGATCGGTGCGCACGCATTGGCCATTGCATATGATGTGAGCGGGTACGCGTTGTACAACAATGGACCGATCGGTGCGCACGCATTGGCCATTGCATATGATGTGAGCGGTACGCGTTGTTTCCCGGAATACGCATTGTACAGCAATGGACCGATCGGTGCGCACGCATTGGCTAGGGCCTGGCATTGCAACGGACGCGTTTTCGAATCTGTAACGAGTCTGATGCAGTGAATACAGTTGGCCAGCCACAACAATGTTGCAAATTCATGGGTGTCATGAAGTTTAACTTTTGAAGGATGCTGTGGGCATGTATGAGTGGTGCAATTCCATGGATTGGCCAGATTCAGAAGATGCAAACGAGTTGGACCTATCACTTTGGACACATGGGACAGTATCTGCCTCTGCAGCACACATATAATGCTGGCTGTTCCCCTGAGAGCTCACTTGCCTGCACTACATGCTCCAGGACGACATCTGCCACCAACACTGCTGCTGTCTCTGCATCCTCTGGCTACTGCAATGGCACGTACTGTGGAGAGAGCCCCAGCCTTCAGCACTGAGGAGAACCAGGCCCTGCTGGACAGCCTCCTTCCACAGTACAGCAAGCTGTATGGGAAACCAGGGGAGCAGGTGAGTGTGCTGTCCACTGCCTTACTAAATGTGCATGTTGTCTGACTAGCAAGACTTCCAGTGTGCACACCACTGGCTAGCATGCTCACTGAGTAGTTCTCACCCCCCAAAGTGTGTAGTTACATGCACTGAACAGGTATAGTGCAGTAACTGTGCATTCCAACAAGGTTTTACTTCCCAGGCAATGATACCATTTAGTAACTGCTGGTAAACTGTTCATAGCCATAGTTGCACTGCCTGTGTACATCATGTGCCCCTCTGATTGAGACATGTATATCGAACTGTGTGATGCACGGATATGTTGCATGTGTAGTAATGGCCTTTTTCACTTTGTCATCCTCACAGGTTGATGCCCACCAGAAGCAGGAGATCTGGCTGACCATCGTCCGGGCAGTAAGATCTGTGGGGGACTACAAGCGCCGGATCTGCAACTGCCAGAAGAGGTGGCAGGACCTTCGGGGCTGGACTCGGAGGATCGCAAGGGTCCAGCTGAAGCTGTCGCCTCCTCGCAGGAGGGGTGGACACCGGACGCTGACCCCCCACATGCTCCGGATCCTGGCGGTGGTCTTCCCTGGCCTTGATGGGCAGCTGAAGGCCAGACAGCAGCAAGGAGTGGGTGAGTCCATGACTGCACTGTGAACTTTGTCTGACATGCTATGCGCCCTCCTCTGGCCTGGTTAAACCTCCACAGTACATAAGTCTTGTGGTCCAGGACCCATGTCCCTCAATTGTGACATGCCCACTCCTCATCTGATACCCAGGTGTGGCCCTTACAGTCTGGAAATTGTGTCACTTGGGTACTGTGTCGTTGCATTTTGCTTAGCTCAGGGTGGGGGCCAGCATTTGTTACCATACCTATGTGGTGGGCTTCATGGGTGGGTCAATTGCTTACACAATGCCTGAGTTCTGACATGTAATCTGCGTGTAACTTTGTTATGTGTTCCAATTGCTGATCTGACTCACCACATGTGCCTGGGGTATTTGGCACACCCCCATGCTGCGGGTGGGAACAATGTTTGGGCCTCAGGAGTATGTATATCAAGTGTGTCACACATGCTTAGCCACATTCCTACTGTCCAGGGCTCATCCCTCTTTCACGTGGAGCAGGACAGTCATGCCTACTCCAGGGCATACAATACACTCTGTACTCCCACTCCCGTACTCCCGTGTATCAGCTGACACGTTGTGCTCAGTGAAATGTTCCCTCAGGTGTCTGCCTCTGTGTCATTGTGCTGTGGCTTCGTTGTCAGGACTACTGGGCTGTTTCTTGGTTATGGCTCAGCATGCCATCTGAGATGTGACCATGAGAGACGATACTTGGGTGACATATAGGTGTTTGATCACTTGACTGTGCAGACTGGTGCATGCGACTGAGAAGTTCAGACAGCTGTTTTTCATTCACAGCAGACTGTGAGGTGCTCAGGTTCAGAGAGTTGTGTTTAATGTCTCCCATATGTCCAATTGGTATGACGTGGACAAATACGAGTTCAGATGATGTGGTAGGGGGGGGGGATGGACATGTGCACTTGTCAGCTACAGAACTTGCATTCCCCATGACCTAGGATTGTGACACAGTGCAGACTGTTGTTGGCTGGCTGCCCTGCCCATGTGACTGGAGATAGTGATGTATGACTTTGCAGGCATGCATGTGCCATGGCATTAAACTTCCTAAGAGTGATCCTGCAGGGGAGTGGCATGTGCAACATGCACCCCATTGTGGCATTGACTATGAGGACATGGGTGCATCATGGTGTCTGGTGCTGGTATGCATCACATGCATTTCAAATTAGACTCTGGCCATCCCTTCATCCGGACACCTGTACTGACTCAGGGGCAAGAGATGTGATGTGTGCATGTTCACATACTTCACCGTGTTCCCTGCAATGTCCAACAACTGGGTAGGTGGTGCATGTGTCCACACTGGGGTATTACCATCCGGCAGGCACCAGACAGATGGGTGCAAGCTGTTTGAGGGTAAATGGGTGGTCACACCCTTCTGCTTACCGGCTCATGAGAGCACGACCCGCACTCTGCTCGTTCACTTGAAAAGAAGGAACAACGGTGTGAAATACAGTGGCACTTTGTTAAGCAATTCAGTAACACCGAGAACTGTTCATTTGATGCTGCTCGTCAACACATGAGCAGGATGAAAATGAAAGCATCAACAATATTACAAATCATATTTTAAGTGAAGCACAAAGATCTATGTAACTATCTATCTGTGAGCTACAGCCTATGGGGCAAGTCTTAAAAGAGGGATCATGAATAGGCAAGCGCCTAGAAGGCAAATCTTAAATAAGAGAGCAAGAACCATCCAAGGCTACACAGTTTAAGCTAGGATGAATGCAATGAATTGGGTGTGGATGAGCTAAATTAGAGAGGCTGACAAAGGCAAAAGGCTAGCAATCAGAAAAGAGCTTTACCGCCTTGATAGTAGAATTTCGAGGCCCAAGATCAGGATAACGGCCGACCGTGAACCCTCCCCATGCAATGCACTGGTATGAAGAGTTCTGGGCGTGGACATGGGTGCAATTTTTTATATGGCTTGATGCAGAACTCCTACCCACAGTTGACGTGGGCCCTGACGTGGGTCCTTGACCACACGCTTACAGTAACTGTGGAAAGTTTTTGGAAGAACAGAGAAGTGGTATCATGGTGAAAACAGGGGCTTTTAGCAGGTGGTCGGTGCTCTTGACCGCAAACATAAGAAAAAGATAAGTTTTACCGTAAGATGCTCAGAATTTGAGAATTTTATATATTATTTCTCTGTCACGGAGCCGCCTTTTTCAGTTTCAGTGGAGCAAGCGTTGAAAGTTTCATAAGTTAAAATTTTGCAAACATTGCTTGTGAAAGAGCAAGATGTACCAGCAGAGTGTCACATACGTGTGGGCTAACCTTATTCTTGTGACTGTGGACATTTACAAGGGGGGGGCTGGTGCCGCCATGGATGGCACAGGTCCCTGCTGTCAGGTCAGAAAGGCCTACAAGATTTGTTGTATTAGAAGAATGATAGCATGAGGCAGTGGCCTCTTGGGCCTACATGTGTGTGTGCATCTAAGGAGGTGGGTTTGGGCCTAAGTGTATGTATCTAAGGGGTGTGGACCACTGTCACAGGTACTAAAAGGCTAAAAGAAAAATGGACAGCTTAGGTCATCTATCAGGGCCTGACTGGTGGGGCCTATATGGGAGTGCTATGTTTCATGGGCAGAGCAGAAAGGTACATAGGTCTGTGTTATATGGTAGAACAGAACCCTACTACAAAGGCCAGGAGGGGTGTGAGTGCCATGGTTGACCATCAGACTGACAATTGGCTTCTCCTAATCTGTGTGAGCACTTTTGGCAATGTTCAACTAAGGATGCCAGGGCTTGCTCTGTAATGTGCTGTACTTACTGTGGTGTGTGCGGTCAGTGCAGGTGACTGATGTTTGTCTGTTTCCCTAATTGTTTGCAGATACATCCACGGCCACAGGAGGGGACAGCTCCACGGACCAGGAGGAGCTGCAGAGCCAGGCTGGGTCAGCAGCCGATGAGTGGTCGGAGGGACACAGTGGCACGGAGGGCAAGGGGAGCCACACCGAGGAGTCCTCAGCACCATCCACCTCAGCTGAGGACCACAGCAGCTCAAGGATGACTCCGTTGTGGAGGCGGGTGTCAGCAGCCACCACACCCCAGCTAGTATGGCTGGCCCCGCAAACCCCACCACCACCACCACCGCCCTCCCATCAGCTCCCATTCCAGAGGTCCGTGGAGGCTCCCGTGTTCGGGAGCGTGTCTCCTTCGTGCCAGGCACCGCACCCCCTGCCCCTGTGTCCCCTGCTGCCCTGAGTGAGGAGTCTGTGTACTTACTTCGCCAGCTCCATGTAGGGCAGACAGCTATGCTGAGTGTCCTCCATGCACACACCACTCTGTTGACACAGCTGGTGTCGTTCATGGAGGGCATCTCATCTGGCATGTCTGCCCTACAGAGGAGCAATAAGTCCATGGACTCCTCCCTGACGGTAGCAGTGTCCCTCCTCCAACAGTCCCTCACCCCTCCTACCTCTGCCCCAACCACACTTCCTGGCACCCTACCTGTCCCAAGCACATGCACACCTGCACAATCACCCAAACACACAGACACAAGCAGCACAGAAACACCCAAAACAAAGGCAAAACGTGCACGCAAGCATCCTCAGGGGACTGATACCACACCCACAGGGGATGGGGAACAGACACACACACAGGCATCCACAGTCACGCCGCAGTCCTCCAAATCCTCTCCCTCCAAGACCCCTTCCCTTGCCTCACCTGCAACCCCACCTAAACAGCAGCTCTTCCTCTGTGACCTCGGCCTCTTCCCCTCCGATCCAGCTGATCCAGCATACAGGGGAAGAGGAAGTCCACCCACACAGCGGGGAGTGCCCCTCACCCCCGGACACCCTCCCCAGTCACGGACAGACTAAGGCCCCCACACGCAAGTCCCCCCGGTCCCAGAAGAGCAAGACCCTGCCACCGCCCTGCAGCTCAACCACACAGTCTCCTTCCTCCATCCCTCAGGCCCCCACAACACTGGTTCCCCCACCAAACCCTGCCCCAGGTTCCCCCACCCACAGATACACCATCCCCAAAATGATCCGGCCTTCTCCACCTACCACTTACTCTTCCAGCCTCACACCCCCGCTGCACATGTTTGTGCCACTGGTGTGGAGACCGTGTCCTCCCCCTCTGTCCTGCCCACCTTACCTGAACCCAATTCTACTCCCCTGGAGATAGGCACTGCAGTGGAGTCCACTACCACCCTGTCTGACTTGGGCACTGCAGTGGGGAACCTGTCCAGTCCATCTGGCCGGACCACTGCAGTCGTGCCGGCACCCACACCATCTGACTCATGCCCCCCAGTTGTGCCGGCACACACCATGTGAGACACCTCCACTGCAGTTGTCAGTGACTCTCCAGCACCAGCCACCCCTTCCCTGCCTCCTTCTGGTGAGCCCTGATCCTGTCCCCCCATATGCCCCTCCGAGGGGAATGTCCCTGCTCCATATCAGTGCAGGCAAGCAGAGGGTGACATCTGCCACTGTCACCCTGTTCGGACTGAACTGTTGGACTGGCCATTGGCCTTTGTATTTTTGTTGGACTTTCATTTTTCAGACACATGTGCTGAATAAAGCTCCTTTCTGTTCTCTGGTGGTTTAGCTTCAGATGTACATGATGTTGATGATGCTAACCATGCCCTTGCTGCAGTGATGGTGATATTTGATATCATGAAAATGAAGTGTTACTGTGCAGGACCCCATGTGGTCCAGGGGGAATGTGTCCTATCCTGGTGTGTAGCCATGTCATCCTGTGCAGCAATATGAGGGTGTCATGTTTTCAATATTTGCCAATGGGATTTCCTACATTTATTTGCAATATCACATCTGTGGCTTACACTCCTGCACATCAGTTGTGCTTGCCATTGTTCAATTTGTCTGTTTCCCTGACCGTGTGACCATCTCCACTGGACATGCAAGTTTGAGCATCAATGGGGAGGACTCATCTGTGTTATCAGTGCAACTTGCTATACATGTGTGTTGGATCTGTGCAGATGATTTCGGTGACACTCCCATGACCAGGCTGATGTGACGAGAGCCTTCATTTTGTGCTAATTGTTGACTGAGTGACCAAGTGTACTGCTGACATGATAGAGCCCTGCAGAGACAACGTATGGCACAACTTTCCTTACACAGGAGTGGAGTCCCCTCATGGCAGTGTGTAATTCCGTGACATTGCCTGGGCCCGTGTTGTGTGTTGTGTCAGCATGTCTGTGTGTGTTCCCTTCCCTTTTCCTACACAGGCTGTGTCCCTAGGGATGTTCCTGTTTGTGATGCCTGCTGAGTTGTCCTGTGTTCATCCAGCATCTTGGACCTGGTTTCTCCGGGATGTGGGTGCATGGCAAACTAATGTTCATCAGGTTGTCATCCCTAGTTGTCTTTGTTGTCAGGGCTGGGGATGTGGGCAAACACAGATGGGACACAGTCAGGATTCCCCTTGGCACTTGTTGGTTACACAAGTCATGTAATTTACAGTTTGTGTTAGCTTTCAGTGATTGTGACACGTTGTGTGTGTGACTGCTGCCACTCCTCAGGGTCAGAGCTGCAATGTTCGAAGTTGTCTAAGTGTGTTCTTTGTGGGTGACCTTGACTTCTTCATTGGTGTGTGACTGTGTCCGGGATCCCATTGATTGTGGTGGATTTCACGTCATGCCCATGTACGGCGTACTGTGCAGTGTGTCAGACATTCATGAGTCTTGTTGACTGGCCATGTGTGATGGGTTTCTGCACCTTAGTTCCCACCACCACCCCTGGGATTGTCATGTGTGCATGTGCAATGTCACCAGTCCATGTGAGCTTCACTGCTGCACATTGGTGGAGATCAAGGTGTGTGGTGTTGAGTGTGTGCAAATGAGAATTGTTGCACGGCTAGACCCCTACCTCCATGTTGGCCTTGGCTGACATGCCGTGCTGATTGATTTGTGCTTGTGTAGGTGTGATGGTAGTTTGTTGCTCAGGACACATGACTGTGGTTCACAGTGTGAACAACATCTAGCTTTGTCATCACAGTGGGATTATCATGCAGGCCAGGGTCACCACAATGTGGGGTCCCTGGGGGTAGTGCTGTGGTGGGTCTGTCTCTTGCTGTGTTATTTGCTGTTCCTACAAGCTTGTGTGACATGTGTAATTTGGGCTCCCTCTCATCTAACAATGCCTGATTGCCCACATAGGGGAATAACATCCATGAGTTACTTTTGTGTGGCACTGTATACACATCTGTGTAATTGTGATTCAGGCCTCCTCATGTGTTGTGTGGTTGCCTGGGGACACTGGCAACCCCCCCCCCATCACCTGTTGATATGCAGTGTGAGGCTGCCTGTTTGTGTTTGTGCATCTGCACCACTGCATTGGCATATCTTTGTGTGCCATTGGCTGTATGTTGTTTGGTGGGTTTCCCCTGCTGTCCCTGGGACTCCTAGGTCATCAGTCAGCACAATGATCATGGTTTGTATGTCCCATTGCTGCCATGGTATGGTATTTGTTCACCTGACATCTACAGTCTCCACAGGATATATACATTTGTGTGTCCATTGGTGCAGATATGTGGGGCTGCATTATGATGGTCACTTCTGTCATTGTGTTATTGACGAATGTTGACAATGTCAGCCCCCATGGGTGATGTTTGTCTGCACATGGCCAAAGGTATATCTTATTTGCACTGCACTGTTTGCCTCACCCAATGTATGTTGCTATGGGACACAAGCACTACTATGCCACAGATGTGTTTGTTGTTCTGTGACCAGGAATCAACCATGCTGTTTGGCATTTGCTGCTTTTCCCATTACAACACTTACCTTTTGGTCACTGTGGTGATGGGGGTTTAGACCCCATTGCCACAATATTCAAAACTGTGCTTCAACTATGGACCCCACACTTACATTTTGGTCACTGTGATGATGGGGGTTTAGACCCCATTGCCACAATGTACAAAATGTGCTTCAGCTATGGACCCCACACTTACATTTTGGTCACTGTGATGATGGGGGTTTAGACCCCATTGCCACAATGTACCAATTGTGCTTCAGCTATGGACCCCGCACTTACATTTTGGTCACTGTGATGATGGGGGTTTAGACCCCATTGCCACAATGTACAAAATGTGCTTCAGCTATGGACCCCACACTTACCTTTTGGTCACTGTGGTGATGGGGGTTTAGACCCCATTGCCACAATGTTCATAATGTGCTTCAGCTATGGACCCCACACTTACATTTTGGTCACTGTGATGATGGGGGTTTAGACCCCATTGCCACAATGTACAAAATGTGCTTCAGCTACGGACCCCACACTTCCCTTTTGGTCACTGTGGTGATGGGTGTTTAGACCCCATTGCCACAATGTTCAATTGGGCTTCAGCTATGGATCCCAGACTTACCTTTTGGTCACTGTGATGATGGGGTGTTATGCCCCATTGCCACAGTGGTCATGGTCTGCTTGCATTGTGGAGGCCACACACATTTATGTGTGACACATGTGATAGGGGGTCACATTGTATGCTCAATGTCATGTTCAGTGTTGTAGGCATTTGACACAGACTACACACGCTTGTCATGGTGTTGGTGGGATGTATTTTCAGACATTCCTTATGTTGGAGTATGCTGGTTGTGTCATGCATTTCCCGTCCTATGTGTAGGGGTGGTGTGGGTGGTAGGCATTCATCCCCCTATGAGTGGGGATGGTGGTAGTGGTAGGCATCCATCCCCCTATGAGTGGGGATGGTGGTAGTGGTAGGCCTCCATCCCCCTATGAGTGGGGATGGTAGTAGTGACAGGCATCCAGGCCCCCCTGAGTAGGGGTGGTGGTAGTGGTAGGCATCCAGGCCCCCCTGAGTAGGGGTGGTGGTAGTGGTAGGCATCCATCCCCCTATGAGTGGGGATGGTAGTAGTGACAGGCATCCAGGCCCCCCTGAGTAGGGGTGGTGGTAGTGGTAGGCATCCAGGCCCACATGAGTAGGGGTGGTGGTAGTGGTAGGCATCAATCCCCCTATGAGTGGGGATGGTGGTAGTGGTAGGCATCCATCCCCCTATGAGTGGGGATGGTAGTAGTGACAGGCATCCAGGCCCCCCTGAGTAGGGGTGGTGGTAGTGGTAGGCATCCATCCCCCTATGAGTGGGGATGGTAGTAGTGACAGGCATCCAGGCCCCCCTGAGTAGTGGTGGTGGTAGTGGTAGGCATCCAGGCCCCCCTGAGTAGGGGTGGTTGTAGTGGTAGGCATCCAGGCCCCCCTGAGTAGGGGTGGTGGTAGTGGTAGGCATCAATCCCCTATGAGTGGGGATGGTGGTAGTGGTAGGCATCCATCCCCCTATGAGTGGGGATTGTGGTAGTGGTAGGCATCCATCCCCCTATGAGTGGGGATGGTAGTAGTGACAGGCATCCAGGCCCCCCTGAGTAGGGGTGGTGGTAGTGGTAGGCATCCATCCCCCTATGAGTGGGGATGGTGGTAGTGGTAGGCATCCATCCCCCTATGAGTGGGGATGGTAGTAGTGACAGGCATCCAGGCCCCCCTGAGTAGGGGTGGTGGTAGTGGTAGGCATCCAGGCCCACATGAGTAGGGGTGGTGGTAGTGGTAGGCATCCAGGCCCCCTGAGTAGGGGTGGTGGTAGTGGAAGGCATCCATCCCCCTATGAGTGGGGATGGTTGTAATGACAGGCATCCAGGCCCCCCTGAGTAGGGGTGGTGGTAGTGGTAGGCATCCATCCCCCTATGAGTGGGGATGGTGGTAGTGGTAGGCATCCATCCCCCTATGAGTGGGGATGGTAGTAGTGACAGGCATCCAGGCCCCCCTGAGTAGGGGTGGTGGTAGTGGTAGGCATCCATCCCCCTATGAGTGGGGATGGTAGTAGTGGTAGGCATCCATCCCCCTATGAGTGGGGATGGTAGTAATGACAGGCATCCAGGCCCCCCTGAGTAGGGGTGGTGGTAGTGGTAGGCATCCAGGCCCACATGAGTAGGGGTGGTGGTGGTAGTGGTAGGCATCCATCCCCCTATGAGTGGGGATGGTAGTAGTGACAGGCATCCAGGCCCCCCTGAGTAGGGGTGGTGTTAGTGGTAGGCATCCATCCCCCTATGAGTGGGGATGGTGGTAGTGGTAGGCATCCATCCCCCTATGAGTGGGGATGGTAGTAGTGACAGGCATCCAGGCCCCCTGAGTAGGGGTGGTGGTAGTGGTAGGCATCCATCCCCCTATGAGTGGGGATGGTGGTAGTGGTAGGCATCCATCCCCCTATGAGTGGGGATGGTAGTAGTGACAGGCATCCAGGCCCCCTGAGTAGGGGTGGTGGTAGTGGTAGGCATCCAGGCCCCCTGAGTAGGGGTGGTGGTAGTGGTAGGCATCCAGGCCCCCTGAGTAGGGGTGGTGGTAGTGGTAGGCATCAATCCCCCTATGAGTGGGGATGGTGGTAGTGGTAGGCATCCATCCCCCTATGAGTGGGGATGGTGGTAGTGGTAGGCATCCATCCCCCTATGAGTGGGGATGGTAGTAGTGACAGGCATCCAGGCCCCCTGAGTAGGGGTGGTGGTAGTGGTAGGCATCCATCCCCCTATGAGTGGGGATGGTAGTTGTGACAGGCATCCAGGCCCCCCTGAGTAGTGGTGGTGGTAGTGGTAGGCATCCAGGCACCCCTGAGTAGGGGTGGTGGTAGTGGTAGGCATCCATCCCCCTATGAGTGGGGATGGTAGTAGTGACAGGCATCCAGGCCCCCATGAGTAGGGGTTGTGGTAGTGGTAGGCATCCAGGCCCCCCTGAGTAGGGGTGGTGGTAGTGGTAGGCATCCAGCCCCCCATGAGTAGGAGTGGTGGTAGTGGTAGGCATCAATTCCCCTATGAGTGGGAATGGTAGTAGTGACAGGCATCCAGCACCCCATGAGTAGGGGTGGTGGTAGTGGTAGGCATCCAGCCCCCCCTGAGTAGGGGTGGTGGTAGTGGTAGGCATCAATTCCCCTATGAGTGAGGATGGTAGTAGTGACAGGCATCCAGGCCCCCCTGAGTAGTGGTGGTGGTAGTGGTAGGCATCCAGGCCCCCCTGAGTAGGGGTGGTGGTAGTGGTAGGCATCAATCCCCCTATGAGTGGGGATGGTAGTAGTGACAGGCATCCAGGCCCCCCTGAGTAGGGGTGGTGGTAGGCATCCAGGCCCACATGAGTAGGGGTGGTGGTAGTGGTAGGCATCCAGGCCCCCATGAGTAGGTGTGGTGGTAGTGGTAGGCATCCATCCTCCTATGAGTGGGGATGGTGGTAGTGGTAGGCATCCAAGCCCCCCTGAGTAGGGGTGGTGGTAGTGGTAGGCATCCATTCCCCTATGGGTGTATATGGCATTGGTGGTAGCCATCCCGCCCCTATGGTTCTGCTGTTGCTAGTGTACGTCATTTCTGCATCCCTATGTGTGTGTGACATATGTTGGGTACGTGTCGTTTATTTGTGTAGTGGGTGTTTGACTTACCGTCTTCGCCGTACGCGTCCGTACCGGTAATAGATGTAGAGTATTGGTAGGACCTGCGCGATGGGATTCATGGTTTGTTCGTCTCGTTCGGGTTTCTTGTGGCTTGGACTCGTACTCGTCGCTGGCTTGTTCGTCTCGTAGCCGTGGATCGTCTTGTGGCGCGAATCGGAGCTTATGTGCAGCTCTCCCGGATGCTCTGACGTGCCGGACGTAGCGACGTGTTCCGTGCGTACGGAGTGCGCATCGTACTAGTCCGGCCGGAAGCTGCTGTGTATTTGGTTCCGTGCGACTCGATTCGACGTTTACGGATCCGGCTCGGGCGGGGAACAGGAGCTGAAATGGGTGAGTGCGGCTCGCTCGAAATCTGGGCTGTTATGCGCATCATACTTGTTCGTTCGGACGACTGTTCGAATCGGTCGGGAAACACGCGTTCGGCTTGGTTTTTTTCCGGACGAATACTGTTAGGTGCGCTTCCGGCCGAGATCGGAATCGACCCCAAAGTGTACTGTCTATCATTGTTCTTTTCCCTATTTTGTAGGGGTCTCTGTGGTAAAAGTGTCATAAGATGTTATGTTATGTCCTGATCTGATGATTTGTATTGTTTTTAATTATGTTGAATTGATGCATTGTGTTGTATTTTAGGTGTTTTACTATATAAATTGTGCTTTTAATAATATTCACATGTACTAAAGAAATAAATTGACCCTTTTTGTATTGCATGTTATAGTGGTATTATAGTTTGAGTGTGTTAGGGTTTTTGAGTGAGATCCCCTCAAAAAATTTCTATGTGCTTTATATGAATTAAGAATTCCACTAATGATAGGGTGTTCTTGTTGATTGAGTAAATCAAGGGATAATTTGTTTTTTGTACTGGTAGTACCCCACTCCCTTGGTAGCTGACAAGGGGTCTCTCTCTGTTTAAACACACTGGATATATATATTAGCCACAATTATTTGCCTTCTTACCCGGGGGCCACCATAGAGCTCTAGCTGACTAGCCAATAGCCATAGACTTTTGACTTTTAACCTATTTGCTTTATTGACTATTTTAGTTGATACTAAAGTGATCAGTCCCCCTGAAGGGTGTCCTGGGCCCATGCGCGCTGCATCTTTAGCAAGTATTAAAAATCCATCTACTGATTCGGGTACTTCACACAACCAAATCTCTTGAAAATACATAATTTCTTATCTTCCCAACATCTCTTTAAAGTTATCTTGAGTTGACTGTCTCCTATACCCGCCCAATGTTCGACGTCAATATCCACAGGCTGTGTCAGTATTCCGTTTCCTAATCCAGATCACTCATCCCTCCCATTGTATTATTAGCACAACTTGCTATTCAATCAGATAGAGGTTCGAATCGATTCCTCAACATTGGTCCTTTTACAGCATTTACTACAGTTACTTGTAGACAGCCCTTACTTCTATCAGTAAATGTTCTTCTATGCTGATCCCCAGATAAGCCATACTGTATTTGATCAGGGCATAATCCTGTGTGGTGGGTGAGAGCCCCAAGGCTCCTGGGACCACTCCCTTCCATTCCCAATACACCAACTTGCACAAATTGTATACCCTCCTTTTCCAATTCTTCCTCGGCCCTCACCACCATCTGTTTTACACATTCTGAATAAAAAAGGACCTTTGTCACCTCTTTTCCTTCCAAGTTTGTTGTGAAACCTATTTGCCTTATATCGGCGGTTGTAATCTTACCCAGGCTATGACATTTAGCCAGTACTTGTAATAGATGCAAGCAGTTCAGGGTCTTTAGCTTCCTCTGACGTTTCCTCCCTCTCCTTCTTCCTCATGGTTCCATAAATACCCATTAAATAACCCTTCTATTATACTTTTCTTCACTCATCCCAACTCTGGAAGGTCTGGCTAGCTTTAAGCATTCACTTTTCCCAAGTTAATCTAAGGTGGACTCTCCACTTTTTATTAATACCAGGCAACTCTCCCTTCACCCTACTCCTCTCATTTTTAATCCAACTGTTTCCTTTCTTCTCTCTTCTACAGATCTTTGGGGTTGCATACTTCCAAACAATACCTTAACCTACCCTTGACCTATAACCCCAGCTCTACTCAAAGTCCCACTCACCCTCTTTTTGCTTCCCATTTCACTCTTCTGTCAGCTCACTAGCTCTGGGGCCACACACTGCCCTTTCCTCCAACATCATTTTACGCCCCCTTTCTTTCTCAGTGTCTTCTGCATTTTCGCTATTATCTTAGGACAAGGTATGTACCTCTTTGGCCCCCTCTTAATTACCAGCATTGGGCACCTTGAAATGTATACCATAGGGAACTTACAGTCAGTGTGTGATCTATTTCATCGGTGTCACCTGATACATATACTTTCTGATCTCTTTTTTCTGTCACTGGTCATAATAGAGTGGGCATGCAATTATTAATTTGTTTTAGCTCCTCCGTTATCCTCTGTAGTTGAGTTTTATGAAATTTCCCCTGTCCATTATTCTCGAATAGGGCTTCTAATTTTGCCTGAAGGGTTTTATGCATTAGAAACATCACCTCTAATAATGACAAGGACAAGATTGCTGTGATATCTAGGGCCAGGGAGGACTGTGAGGTATCAGGGGGGATAGAGCATCGCTGAGGGATACCCCTTCCAGTCTCTTCTAATGAGACATTCATCCCTCCCTCCTTTGCCTAACCACTGCTTGTTGTGGGACCACACTGTCCTTCTTGATACTATTAATCCCAAAGGGAGAAAGACATGGTGACGGCGATAACCTTGGTTCAGGCAAAAAAATCCGCCCAACATTTTTACCCCTTCCATCCCCTAAAAGCTTGATCCAAGTCTTGTAGTTTTTCAAAAATAATTGAGTAACTCATTACGCTCTTCTCACCCTCTTTCCAGTTGTCACCTTCAAGCCTTCCCAGCAATAAAGGGTGCTTGCGGACATAGGGTGTCCTTTTAAAATATTTCCCCACAAATTCTTTTATAGATTGTCCTAAGGGTGTTCCACCCACTTCTTCCGTAGGGTACGCCGGGGTACCTATAAGATGTCCGTCCCCTAACATACTGGGAGTCGAGTTTTCTTCTGGGGGGGGGGTCAATAATAATACTCTCCACAGACTTGCTATGATTTTCCTCTTTATGGGTGCACTTCTTTAGCAAGGAGTCTTTCTGCCTCCTCTTTAGGTTATGGCCCCCTCGTGCCTTTGCTTTCAGCCGCATTTCCCTTTGCAGCCCCGGGTCTGCTACACCTTAAGGTAGTATGTCTGATTTTAAGCAGGAATCCGGTACTGCACCAAAAGACTTACCTCCCTGTGCCTAGGTGCTACCGCAGCCTCCAATGGGCAATATAATTTGTTGACCGCTAAATTAAATTCTAGCATCCTCCCTCTTTTTCTGGGCGCCAATCAGTAGCTGCCCCTGCACTCTCTCTGTCCCTTACTCTAAATTACAGCTCCGCCGTACACCCTAACTCCCTTTGGCTCCCCAGAGGGGCTGGGCAGTGTAGCGGTTGGTGGAAGGGGGATTTGAGGCAGAGCAAAGCTTAATTATGGCGTTTCAATACACAAGTCCTGGCTGCTATAACAGTTATAAAAAAATCCTTACTTTCTTGTGTGCACTTCAGGAGTTTGATGTCAGCCGGTCGCCACTACATCAACACACTTCGGTGGCTTCAAACCAGCTCCAAACTGGCTTGCCAAACAGGCCTACAGGTGGGCGCTGATTTGCAATACAGGTTTGTCAAGGCTGCCTGAGGAACCACAGCGGAGCAGAAACTGCACCGCAAAGCAACACACTCCAGGCGTTACGGTCACAAGCATGGCAATGGCGAGCACGGCAGCGGTGGTGCGGCAGGGGAGAACAGTCATCACAATACAAATATGTAATACAGGTCGAATTTTTTTTCAGGTACAGCATCCCACTGATCCCCATAAACAGTGTGCAAAGACCTGTGGAAATGTAGCAATAAAGTGCAACTTCTTCATCTGAACCACATGGAGACCCTGATAGTTAATCCTTTTAAACCCTATTAATATGTACAAATATGCAATAGACCACTATGCAATGAAGTGCAAGCTTTTCATTTGGGCTCCTGGACATGCTTCTAGTATAACAGATTTTATAGGTCACCCTAAAGCAGCGTTCACAGCCGCAAATTCTGGTTCGGATAACAAGAGCATTGGTTGTTGCCCTCTCATTACTAGTAGTGTCCCACTAGTCATACGGCAAAGTGCCAAACAAGTTAAAGCACAACTATAGAATAATTAAAAACATTAATTAAAATACAATCACAAAATCAGGAGTGAGTCCATATTTCAGATGCATGAAAAGTATCTGACAGGGATTTGGAAAGCATGGATTTCAGAAGGGAAGTACCTCAGCTTGGCCCTCCCACATAAATGAATACAAAATTATAACAGCTCCTGTTCACTTGCTTATATCCACTTTGAACACCAGATCCAAAAAGACATGAGGTATCTCACAACAGCATAGACAACCAGCCTAGAGCTGTCTGTCTTTGGAATCCTAAGTGCCTCCAAATGCCTCCTAGTGCCCCGCTTTCTACACAGGGGCAAAATAATTTTTTTATTCTGGTGGCCATAAGCTGGGCAAAACAATAACAATAAACATGGGGAATAGACTTTGAGGGCCCTCTACAAGCTGGGCACTCATCTCCCACAGGTTGTAAGTGAGCCCACTTAATACAGAAGGCTCTAGTGGGTAAAGACTGGTACCAAAATTGTAAATACAATTTGCGAGCGAGAAGGGGCATGATTTCATTAATCGTTCTTTCGTAAACAGAGAGAAATGTAAAGTTAATAAATTCCGTAGTCAAAGTACCTCTGCTTCCGAAAATAGTTTCTACAGATACATATCAATCAATCAGGAGTTTGTTAAAGCGCGACTACTCACCCGTAAGGGTCTCAAGGCGCTAGGGGTGGGGGGGGTGCAGGTTCCATTCCATCAAGGAGGGGGTCTGTTGAAGAGCCAGGTTTTGAGGTTTCTTGCGAAGATGGGGAGCGATGTTGTCTGTCTGAGGTGGAGCGGAAGGGCGTTCCATGCTTTGGCCACGAGGAAGGAGAAGGAGCGGCCTCCCGATCTGGTCTTTCTGGTGCGGGGGACCACGGCGTAGGAGAGCTGGGCTGATCGTAGGGTCCTTTGGGGTGCGTGGAATTTGAGTCGGCTGTTCAGGTATGCTGGTCCGGTGCCGTGGAGGGCCTTGTGTGCGTGGGTGAGCATCTTAAAGGTGATTCTCGCCTCGACGGGGAGCCAGTGGAGTGTGCGCAGGTGCTGGGAGATGTGGCAGTGTTTTGGCAGGTTGAGGACCAGTCTTGCGGTGGCGTTCTGGATGTTCTGTAGCTTGCGGATGAGGTTTTTGTTTATTCCGGCGTAGAGTGCGTTGCCGTAGTCGAGTCTGCTGGTGACCAGGGCGTGAGTGACTGTCTTTCGGTGTTCGAGGGGTATCCATTTGAAGGTTTTACGAAGGAGGCGGAGGGTGTGGAAGCAGGAAGACGAGACAGAGTTGATCTGGCGGTCCATTTTGAGCTCGGAGTCCAGGATGATTCCCAGGTTGCGTGCGTGGTCTGTGGGGGTTGGCGGGTTTCCGAGGGCGGGGGGCCACCAGGTGTCGCTCCAGGCATCGGGGTTTGGGCCCATGATGAGTACTTCTGTTTTGTTGGTGTTTAGTTATAGGCAGCTGTTTTTCATCCATTTGGCGACGGCTTCCATGCCTTCTCGAAAGTTGCGTCTGGCGGTGTTAGGCTCGTTGGATAGGGAGAGGATGAGCTGGGTGTCGTCTGCGTATGACACGATGTTGAGTCCGTAGGTTCTGACGATGGGGGCAAGTGGAGCCATGTAGACGTTGAAGAGCGTCGGGCTGAGGGAGGAGCCCTGGGGGACTCCGCAGGTGGTAGGTGTGGGGTCCGAGAGGAAAGGGGGAGTCTGACCCGCTGCGTCCTGCCGGAGAGGAAGGAGCAGATGCAGTCGAGGGCCTTGTCCTGGATTCCTGCGTCGTAGAGTCTGCGTATTTGGGTGCGGTGGGAGACTGTGTCGAACGCCGCTGATAGGTCGAGGAGGATGAGGGCTACTGTTTCTCTTTTGTCCAGTAGGGTGCGGATGTCGTCTGTTGCGGCGAGGAGGGCGGTTTCTGTACTGTGGTTTTTCTGAAGCCGGATTGGGAGGAGTCGAGGATGTTGTGTTCTTCAATGAATGTGGCGAGTTGGCTGTTGATGGCTTTCTCGATGACTTTCGCTGGGAACGGGAGCAGGGAGATGGGTCTGTAGTTTTTGAGGTCGGTGGGGTCCGCTGAGGGTTTCTTTAGGAGGGGTTGACCTCGGCGTGTTTCCAGTCGTCGGGGAACGAGGCAGTCGCCAGGGAGCGGTTGATGGTGTGGCGGAGCATGGGTGCGATGGTGTCGGCGGCTCTGTTGAAGATGTGGTGGGGGCAGGGGTCCGTGGGGGCCCCTGAGTGGATTGACTTCATTGTCTTCAGTGTGTCTTCGGTGGTGAGGTCTGTCCAGTCATCAATCGCTGGTTTCCGGGTGTCGGGGGTGGTTGGTGAGGGTTCAGTGTGTTGGTTGTCTTCGTCAAAGTTGTCGTAGATGCTCTTGATTTTGTGGTGGAAAAAGGTGCTGAGTTTGTCGCAGAGGTATTGTGAGGGAGGGATGTCGGTAGACTCGCTGGTGGGTTGGGCGAACTCCTTGATGATGCTGAAGAGTTCCTTGCTGTTGTGCGCGTGGGTGGAGATTCTGTCTTCAATCGCTTTTTTCCTCATTTCTCTGATGAGTTGATGGTGGGCGTTGGTGGCGGCTCTGAAGTTGTTGTGGGGTTCTGTGGATTTGGTGTTCCTCCAGGCCTTTTCGAGGCGGCGGCATGTGCGCCTGGACTCTCGAAGTTTGGTGGTAAACCATCTGGCTTTCTTGGCGCGGGTATTGTTGTTTTTCTTGAGGGGGGCTATGGTGTTGGTGCTGGCCGAGATCCATCTATGCAGGGTTTGGGCTGCAGTGTTGGGGTCGTCGTTTTCCATGATGGTTGGGGTGGAGTTGTTGAGTGAGGAGGTGAGCTGGTCGTCGGTGATTTTGGTCCAGTTTCTTCGTGGAAGCAGGTGCTGGTGTCTGTGGATGGTGGGTGTTCTGAAGGTGAAGTGGACGCAACGATGGTCGGTCAATGGGAGTTCGGTGGTGTGGCTGAAGGTGATAGAGTTTCCTGTAGTGAAGAGGGGGTCGAGGGTGTGTCCTGCTGAGTGCGTGGGCTCGGTCACGATCTGGCGGAGTCCAATGTTGTGGAGGTTGTCCAGGAGGGATGTGGTGTTGGGGTCCAGTTGGTTGTCGAGGTGGAAGTTGAGGTCTCCCAGCAGGGTGTAGTTGGTGGATGCGATGGCCTGCGGGGAGATAATGTCTGTGATGGAGTTGGCGAAGGGTCCGCGGGGTCCAGGGGGTCGGTAGATGAGGGTTCCTCGGAGGGTGGATACATGCTCCAAGCATAGTGATTTGATATCCATTTTAGAAATTGAATTTGATTCTTCCAAGCATACCCAAAGCCTCTCCAACCCCAATTTTCTTAATGCAGATCTAACATGAATCAACCATGGAATATTTTGGACACCAGATAAGGCCAAAAGATCCAATAGAGGTCCACAGTAGGCTCCTAAATGCATTACTGAAATGTATTCACTGTAGAAACTTAAGATTTATATATACGTGTGTGCACTAATGTTTAGTTTGAACATGAATCATGTATATCTTTATTTCATTTTACACTTACACTCCAAATTATATTGCATATTTAAACGTGTATTTTTTTGCTCACATTTTGCAGTTTATTTAAAGTTACACGTGTGAATGTATAATTATGTATTTGAAATGTACATTAACCCCTTCCATGCGTCGGACGGCCCCCGGCCATCCGACGTCACAGTGGGCGTGTGCGGAGGACGGCCGGGGCCGTCCGAACCCCGCCCACTCAATAAATCACCAGCACCGTGGCGGAATTCGCGCCGCGGTCAAGGTGTTAAGGGTCTCATTACGATGTTGGTCGGAAAGCAATCCGACCAACTCCTTGTCAGAATCGTTTCCAACCTACTCGGGTTCGGCGAGTCCGACCGACCGATTATGATACTTCCGAACACCGTTCGGAAAGTCTCCCATTGACTTCAATGGGGCCTGTGTTCCGACCGACAACACAGGCTCCCATTGAAAAAAGGGGTGGTTGCAGAAAACCTTGCACCCTGTGGCGGGCACCCCATGGTGCCTGTCACACTGTGCATGGTTGTAAAGAGGGTTCCCATGGGTACCCCCATTGGCCTCAACCGGAGGCCTCCGGGTGAAGGGGGGTCTGCTACGGGCCTCCAAAGTCTGTTTCCGACAGCCGTTCCATGTCAGACAGACCGATTCGGAAAGGCTGTCCGAATCCGACATCGTAATACGTCGGTCGGAAACGTGGTCCATTGATATGTACGATTCGGCTCCGACCGACTCGGAGTCTCCGAATGCCGGTTGGAACCGAGTCGAAAAGACCGAACGGTTAACTTCTATCGTAATCGGTCGATCGGAAATGTTTCCGAGTCGGTTGGAAACATGGGTTCCGACACGTGTTAGGAAAATCCAAATGCCATTCGGAGCCTTCCCGACAAACATCGTGATGAGGCCCTAAATGCTCAGTCAAGCTAAACTGACTGCAGGCCTCAGTTGAAATGCTTTTTTCTTTACCAGAATGTTTGCTATTTTTCCTTTGCAGGTTTATTATCATGATTTAGTTAGCTAATGAAAGATTGATTGTCTGTATTAAACGGCTGATAGAGAGGCCTGGGAGAGACTTGGCAGTGAACGTGGAGGAACAATGGTTGAAAGAAGCATTCTGTTCACTGTGTACCAGAAAGGCAGGAACTTCAAGGCTGAGAACGGCAGCCTTAGTCCGGTGCATTGGGAAATCAGACCAATGTTTGGTTGGTGGTGTGAACAGAGATAACATGTTTGAATCTCATGTTTCTTTAATATTAATGCTCATGTAGTTTTGAGTTCGTGTGTGGGTGGAGTCAGGCATTAGGAGAGATCCCTTTTAGTCATTGAGAGGTACAGACCTCTCTGCTTGCCTTATTCTTGTAAGTGTGAAGCTTCATGCTAAATACTTATTTCCTTTTCTTTTGGACTCCTACTGAAGTCTGAACAGGCTGACACCACCTATTCTATTGCTCCTGAATTAGAAAACCTTGATAGATGATTCTACAATTGACCAATGTTAGAGTAGACTAGGGTGGATTTTTATACAACACCAGTTCACTTTTATTTCCTATTTTATGTTTGTGGATGTCTCAATTCTGTATCTCATTTTATTGCATCTCAACCAACTGAGATATTTTACTTTGCATATTGCACTAGTGTACTTATGGAATCTGCATATGGCTTGTGTAATGACTGGATTGACTGGCAATCCAAATAAAACCCTTTCATCATATTCATTGGTTCCTGGTCCTCATTGTGGAGTCACATAGGCTCCACAATTTAAATTGCATTGTTGATGGTTTCTCCTTTTCAATGCTTCACGTCAGCTACAAAGGTTCAGAAAGTTTGTGAGTAAAATCATAGGCACCTTGAGTGAGAGACTGCATATATAAGGTCCAGGACGCTCCAGCAAGAACAATATTGTTCAAATTAACAGTGAGTATTCCCCAGGGTAATATGTAATCAAAACATGTTGTCTTTCTCAACCATTTCAGAATTTCTGAAAACTGGACTTGTCTCTTCTGTTCCTGTCGTCTAAGTCAATGGCTTTCCTCAGCAGCATCCATATTCTGGAGCCTTAATCTGGCTAGTGGTTCCGTTTCTTCTACACTTCTGTTAGTCTTTTCTCTATTGGCTTTAGATGTCCATTAATATGTGTTATATAAAATCTGAGCGATTGAATTTCTGATGCTGTGTTGGTTACTGCAGGGTCCACTGACCCATTGGATAGCATGATATTTATCAGTTCTTTCATCAAGGAGCCAAGTGCAATAGTAAACATGTCTAGAGTAGCGGATGCCAAGGTTGATATTTTCATCTGTTATTTACTGCCTCTGAAAAGAGCATTTTTTGGGTAGTTTCAGCTTACACATTACTCGGAGGCAGTGATAAACTGCTGGGTCATAAGCCAAGCACAGGTACCCATGGTTTGGTTGGAAGGAAGGCAACCATCTTTTCCAGTCTTAGAGAAGCCATCAAGTCCACTGATGCTTGGATTAGTTGAAAGGCTGAGCATAGTCAGATGAATCAGTTCATGGATGTCCCTACAGGGAATGTGAGGTATGTAGTGTAATCCCCATATGCTGTCTGTGTATACGCAGGAAGGAAACCCAAGGGAGGAGCATGCGGCAAGCCTTATTAGTGGGAGGTGATCAAAGAGGTGGTCTATTGAGCTTTTTCCTTATGGCATAAATATAGTTGTGTGTACAATGTCATCTGAGGTCTCTTGAGGCAGAGGTGATGAAGTATGGACACAGGAAAAATGGTTTGCCAAGAGCATTAACTATCAGTCCTTTTACTATATCATCAATCCCTATCACCAGTAAATATCGGTGTCTGCTCAGCCGTATGGTCTCAGGTGCGACACTCTGTAATAACTGTTGCCAACTAGGACTAGCCTCCAGTCAAAGAAAGCTGGATCTCTGCGACTCGCCCGGCCAAGCAGATGGTCCCCACCACTTCTCACTTGGCTGACTGCTTCTTATCCTCTCCGTCTTCTTGAACCACATTTGCTGTCTCACTCCATCATTGTGACTTCAGTTGAAATCCAAGCATGACATGCATTCTGTTCATCACTTCTCTCTGCGAACATTGATGCCTTTGGAGGTAGGACCTTTCTGACTAACTGTGGAATGCAACTGCCACACAGCAGTTTCCAGTACGATGTCTGTGAGTCCTAGGACCACCAACAGATGTGGCACAGTAGCTTGCTAAGAAAGGTGGACCCTCTTTGAAGTGCAATCTGTGTGGAGCAGCAGCGAGCAATCTTCCCTACGGTCCCCTTTCATGTAACCTATACATTGCGATGTCTTAAATCGGTGACGGTAGGTCGTAAGTGTGGAGTCTTCCATGAGCTCCAGAGAAACATGGCCATTCTCTTGGATGCTAGGCCTTGCCTCCTCCACTACCTCTAACCTGCATCAATCTTACCTGTGGCCATCATCCTTCTTTTTAATTTCCAATATTTAGCTCATACATGGCCCTATCTGAATTCTCTCCTCTGGATCCTGTTCTGATCTCCCAACAAGTTCTGATTCCTTCGCATTTTTTGAAAAAAGAATTCATGATTGTTATCATTCATGCTGCTCCTCTCATATTCATAATTGTGTCTTATCTCATTCTCTTCCCTTCTCCCCCAAAATCTTGCTTGTATCACCTCCTCCACCAATGTGTCCATTTCTTTCCATTCTCCTTTCTGACTACTCTAATTTATGCTTTTCATCTCAGATGGGAAAAGCTCCCTCGCTGTGTTGCCTTCTATGGCAAATGCCTATAACTATGATATAGTTTTAATTATCATGTTTTAACCTGATTTCTGGGATTTAATTATTACATACATATCTTTTTTAACATATGACCTCCACAAAGAACTTTAGAAAATGATCTATATAATAAAAAACAAAAAAGTGTTTCACAATCCTCTTTAGAAGGAAACTTACAGTGGAGTACATAGCAATCTTTAATTGCCAGTTGACATTTTAGCACAGCTTTTAGAACTCACACTATGAGCTACTCAGCATAGTTAATCGGCTTTTAATTTGCAAGAAAAAAAAAGTACCCAAAGGGCCCAATTTGTTAAAAAAATTCTTAGAAGCCAGCTTCGGCAATGCTGAATTCCATAATTGCTTGAATGCCAATGCTGCATTTACATACACGTTCTTGCAACTCCTCTCTCTTTTATTCATCTCCCTACATCTCTTTATGTCACTCTTGCAGGTATTTTTTAATCCTAACATTCTGATTTTAGCACAGTTTTCCCATCATTCTTTTCCTCCTTTTCCCCTCATCTGACTTCCAATTTCTTGCTCTGGGTCAAAGGCTAGTGATGAAAATAAGTTCTCAAAAATGAGTGCCAGTGTTCATTACCGCTGAACTACCAGCACAAATTAAACTCTGCCTTTAAGCACTATTACATTAACAGCAGCAAACTCCCAATCACATAAGTTGTCTTGTTAACTTTCAAAGTCATTGCCGGACTCAAACTTCAAAACAAAGGGCCCAATTTATTTGTTTGAGGGCAGAGTACACGCATTGGCCTGGCAGATGACTTAACATCCGCCAGACCGAGATTAATCCACCTGCCAAGTTTAGAAAGGACTGACAAGCCGGCAGTCATTTCTAAAGCATTGGCAGACACTCACATCACGGTGGTTCCTTACAATGGTCTTTACAGTTTAGCGCATGGCTCTGTCAAAATGACGGAGCCTTGCACCAAACTGTTTTCTTTTTTCTTTTTAAAAAGAAAATCCAGAAGCGGGATTTTCTTTTTGAAAGTAAAAAGAAAATGCGTCCCTCGCCATTATTATTATTATTATTTTAATTTTATAAGGCGCACAGCTACCCTAGGGTTTTCCGGCGCCGCCTGAAAGGAGCCAACGCAGACAGAAGGAATCTACATATTAAATAGCCAGGTTTTTAATCCCCTTCGGAAGTTCTCATACGAAGGTTCAATTCGAAGATCAATCGGAAGGGAGTTCCATAAGGAGGGGCCCAGATGGGAAAAAGAACGATCGCCCATGCGCACTAGTCTCGTCCTAGGAACAATAAACTTGACCTGGGTGACTGAACGAAGTGCACGAGATGGCATATAAGGATGAACAAGAGTCTTCAAGTAAGGAGGTGCATTTCCAGATTTTATCTTAAACATAAGACTCAGTGCCTTAAACTTAATGCAGCTTTCAATCCTGAGCCAATGAAGATCCCGAAGTGAACCGGAAATGGAAGCAGTTTTAGGTATCTTGCAAAGCAGCCTCGCAGCAGCATTGTGCGCAAGCTGTAGCTTGCGTAACACCTCTTTGGTGGCACCCAGATACAAGATGTTGCTGTAGTCCAGTCTTGAGGTGATAAGAGCCTGAACCACTGTACGTTGGGTAGAGGAAGGCAACATCCATAAGATTTTTTTTAGCCATCTAAGGATTGTGAAGCAAGTCGAGGCTACTCTCACTGCTTGCTGCTTCATGGACAGTTGGTCGTCAATTAAGACACCCAGGTTTTGAACTTGATGTTTAGGCTGGGGCAAAGGACCCATTTCAGTGGGCCAGTGCTGGGGGCCCCACAGGTCTTTATTTCGGCCCACAATCAGCACTTCTGTTTTCTCGCCGTTAAGTTTCAACAGGTTGGTATGCATCCAACCTGCAATATTCCTCAAGCCGGCCTGAAGTAAGGAAGGATTGAGAGCTCCATCAGCAGAGAGGGAGAACACAATCTGGGTGTCATCGGCATATGAAAAAGGGACAACCCTGCTTCCTCAGCAATCCTCGCCATGGGTCTAACATAAATGTTAAATAGTAATGGGCTGAGGATAGAGCCTTGGGGAACCCAATAAGGGGAATTATGAATCTCGGAACATGCTGTCGGCGAGAAAACCTGAAACGTTCGATTAGTCAGGAAGTCAGCAAGCCACTTGAGTGCTTTATCAGTCACTCCCAGTAATTGCAGCGCCTGCAATAGCACGGAATGTGAGACAGTGTCAAATGCGGCACTTAGATCCAAGAGTATAAGTGCCACAGTACCACCCGCGTCAACTTGCGGGCGCACCATATTTGTGACCCCGAGCAAAGCAGTTTCCGTGGAAAAGCCCGCTCTGAAGCCTGATTGAGAGCCATGGAGGAAATTTTGGGAGGTCACAAAAGATGTCAATTGTGAATTGATATGCTTTTCCAAAATTTTGGAAAACGCAGTAAGGAGGGAAAAGGGCCTAAAATTAGATAATTGCGTGGCCTTCTTTAACAACGGCAAAACCATTGCGTGTTTCCAAATGGATGGAACAATAGCCTCTGCTAAAGAGGCATTAAGCAGCTCCATGATCAACATCAAGGATGATGGTGCAAATTTCTGAATCACAGTAACAGGGATGGGATCTCTAGGGGAGCCAGATTTCAGGCTGCCCAATATTCGCCTGAAGGAATCAATGTCTAGGGGTGCCCAGCAGTCAAGGTAATCAGAATGTTTATCAAGCAAGTCAGGTTGTGCGGGCTCCTCATTAGTCGGAAAAGGGAATTTCCGGAATGCTGTGAGGCATTATTAGGCGTAGATTCCCGAAATGAGTCATAAATTAATTCAACTTTCCTCAAAAAGAAAGTAGCAAGCTCCTCACAATGTGGGGTGCTCAAGTCAGGCGAAGCAGGCAGGCAATCAGCCCCAGACAGATTTTTTACAAGCTTAAATAATTGCTTAGAATTATTATGTGCTCTGCACAAAACTGAAGTCACATAATCAGAGCGTGCAGACTTGCAAAGTGTATGATAAGCCCTTAGAGCCATTTTGTAGATTGATTTGGCCTCTGGAGCATATGTCATTCTCCAACGCCTCTCCAAGTTTTTACATTTGCTTTTTTCCGCTTTTAAGATCTCTGTAAACCAAGGGGCAGGCGGACGATGGTTGTTAGCCTTGGTAGCAGATAGAGGAAGGCAGGCCTCTACGGAGTTAAAAATCCAGCTTTGGGCAGCAGCAACATCGTCTGCAAATGAAAGGCCAATTGTTGGGGCAGTTTTAGATAACATATTATTGAACACATCAGTGTTCAATTTTCCCCACTTCCTCGATTTGGCTGTAAGACCAGAGATCGTTGGAGGAGGATCGCGAGAGTGAACAGAGACTTGGACGCCAACTAGAAAGTGATCAGACCACAGTACAGGCAAAGTTGGGGAGCAGTAAATATTGTGCAGGTTCGAGAAAATGGGGTCAAGTAGATGGCCCGCCACATGCGTGGGTCCCGAATTACAGAGCAACAGATTAACCGCAGCAAAGTCTGAGATGAATGTCGCACTAGTGGCACAGGTTATTTCTTCAAGATGCAAATTGAGATCACCCAATATGGTAAAATTAGTAGCGTCTACAAGATATGGCAGAACTTGACCCGGAAAAGACGCAGCCCAGGCCCCTGCAGGCCCCGGTGGCCGATAAAGCAAAATTCCAGAAAAAGTAAATTGGGAGGTTAAAATAAGACTAAAATGGCCAGCCTCGCAGCCCTGGAAGGGTAAACTATCAAATTTACAGGTGAAAGATTTCTTAAAAATAATAGCTATACCTCCCCCGGCATAATTAGGGGGCAGAGCAACTGCTATATCGGGGCCAGAGCTTCCATGAAAAAAATAGATTTTCACTGAAAAGCATGTTGTAAACATGTATGCTGTACTTAATTCAAGGCAATCGCGGTTAGGTAAAAGCCAGTGCTTTATATGTCAAACTCGTTTGCAGAGAGCTTCGTGTGACACAACACACCAGCCACTGAATCCCTTCCCTCACAACTACAGCCAACTGCTGGCTGCTGCAGGTGTTTCCCGGGAAGGCTCATTGCTGGGAAAGTCAAGCTCTCGGCCCTTTGTTCTGCTGAACCTGGGGTGGAGTGCATTCACACCTATCCTCGGCCATAGTCATGACATCGGAGGCGAGGGTGAGGCTCTCAACTTGCTTAACAACAGGTACATTGGGAGGGCTGCAAAAAGGATTCACTGCCTGCATATTTCAGGTTAGCAGAGTTAGCCAAGACAGAGTGGGAACATTCATTCCCAGAAAAATGAAAATGGGCATTTCGGTAACTTAATCGCTGGACTTGGAAACCCAATGCATCTGCAAGGCACATTTATGAATATAATTCAATTCACATACCAAAATGTATTACATATTCCTAGTGAAAGGAACATCTTTCTTTTTTTTTCTTTTCTTTTTTTTTCTTTTCTTATTACAACACAATTAACAGACTGAAATAAACATAGACAATGTCAATCAGCCCACCCCCCACCCAACCCCAAGACGACATCCAATAGCAATCAAACAGTAATTAGAAGGGCACATAAAAGAAGAAAATAATAATACCGATCAAATCAAATCGAGCATTAATAGCAGCAGATCCACAATGCAGCAGATTTTGTAAAAGCAGATTAGATTACACTCATTACGATGTGCAAAATGCAATATGCAAAGGCAGCTTTCAACTTGAATAGATTCCATCAAGTACAAAGTGCAAAGTGCATACAACCAAGTTAAAAAAAATGAGGTTTTCCCCGCAATTAAACAATTAAACATGATTAAAGTGACTAGTGCTAGCGTATACTGAAGGCACATGCAATAGCACGGTAAAAAGATCTCTAGATGTAAACAATTTGCAATGCATCAGGCTAAATGCATTAAGACAATCCTAGCTGCCACTCCTAAAGGATCAAGCTTCATTCCCTCATAGGTTAATAAAGCTTTATACAGTATATCAAACACGATAAAATTCTCTAGTTTCTTTATTAACATTCAAAGTTAACCTAGGAAAGCCAACCAAACAGGGGTTCCCAGATGATAAGGCCCTTCATCTTGGCCCGTACCCCTTTCTTGGCATAGATAGCCCCTCTAAATTACATATTGAAAGTAGTCTAGCAAGCCAATGCGGATATTGAGGAGGAATTGGGTCAATCCAGGCAGAAGTTATACAAATCCTGAAGACAGCCATAGCTACAAAAGATTAAAGCCCCACCTTTCCTTCTGCTGATGGAGTCTTGTATCCCCAGCAGAATGGTTGTGGGGGTGAGCACAACATCTCATGTTAATACCTTCTCCAAAAAAGTCTGAATTTGGGA